>JBCEWB010647025.1:0-11278 GCA_039654565.1 Peronia peronii
ACTTTCCTTTCTTTCTGCTATTTCAGAGCTTAGTTGTGGACTATATGCCACAGTGAAGGTCAAGAAACTCTTAGTTTGCATAGAAAACGATATGGGGAACACATAATATAGGCCCCCAAGAACACGGAAGTGGCTCTATTGGAACCCTTATAATTATGGGGAGTAGGGAACAAAATTCGAGAAAAATTATGCCCAGAAAGTCAGAAAGAGGCAGTAAAAGACACAGAAGTCATAAAGAGAGGGCTAGTATGTAAAAAAAGGGTGTTTTGAGGAATAAGTCTAATAAAAAACTCTCCATGTCAATTTTTCCGTGACATGAACTTTAAACGCATTTTTCTCAAAACCCGTTTTTTTGGTCAGCATTTTGCTATCTACTTTTTTGTTTCTGAACCGATTCTAACCAAATTTGGCACATAATATGTTCTCAAGAAAACTAAAAAACATATATATGCGCGTCCCATTCTGTTGATAAGTTTCAGAGACAAATGGGTTTTTAGTGTGAAAAAATGGCGAAATTTGAAATTTCGCTAATGGTATTTTCAAAAATTTGTAGAAAATTTTCTATTGCATAAAAAGGGCTGAAAATCTGTAACGTTTTAGATATTATATTAAATAAGCTGTTCACAAAGTTTTATCTAGTTTTGTTGAAGTTTGACGCACTAGATAGATTTTGAAGTTAGCCATTTTAGAGATGCCAAAATCCAAGATGCCGGCGTTGCCATGGCAACTATTTGGAAAAGTCGATTTTTTTCACTGTTTTCCTCTAATTTGAACATGCCGAATGCGATGGACAAGGTTAAAATAGCTTATCTCTAATAATAATTTAAAAAATCACATTCAGGACCCGCCCCCCTAACCACTATAATTATCTATCATGATCTTAATTTTTATTTGAATGCAGTTAGGTCCAGCTTAGACGAGATATATTGAAAATTTAAGCTGCTTCTGCGTCATATCATCATACTTTAGTACAAACTATTTTCAGTCGATTGCATTCTGATCTTACAAATGCCAACAAATTTAGTTCGGTTTGGATAAGACATATTTACTGAGCAATCACCTAAATCATTTTTTTCCCCTAGTCTTCTTACATTTTGTCTTTCAAAATACTTTCATGGCCTGAACTTGAGACACAAATAAGCCATGATGACCTTTGTTAAAATCAACTCATTACCAGGATTATTATAATTTAGAGAGGATCTTCAAATAAATATTGGCATGATATATCCAAAAGTGAATCACATTCTGAATTTCATGATTTATCATTTTAGAGAAATATTTTGAATGACCGAATCCTAACATAGCAAGAATTTCTATGAATCAGCAATCAGATTTGATCGGAAAAGGAGGGCGGGAGATGCTGAACAGGAAACAGGAATATTTGCCAGACACACCCACAACTCTCTCCATTCGTGCCTGGAAGGTGTAGAATGTATGTTGGTCGGGGTGATGTTGCGTGTTGGGGGGAGGGGGGGGAGGGAAGGAAAGAAATCAGACTGAATCTTGAGCCAAAAAGCTGATAACATCGACTGGCCAATGTTATTCTGACATCTCAGGAGATTCTGTGCCGGAATACAATGTTGTATGATACATGCCTGTACACCTATGGACTCCTAATGACAATGTCACTGGAATGAGATCTCTATATCTTAGTTGCTTTATTTACTTTGATTGTGTTGTATTGTTTGCATTTGGGTTGGAATTACATAGATATAAACACGGATTTGAAAAAGAAAAAAAAATAATGTAATGGCGCATCAACAAGGGACTGGTTGTAAAATGCCAGAGATGATACCAAGAGTATTCAGATACGAATAGTCTTCTTAAGTATAAGATTATCAACTTGTACAAAGTCTGACCATGGCTCAGTGCATATTAGATAATAATGCAATGGCAGACATTAGGATCCCAACATTGCCCCATTTTTCATCCTAGTAGATTCATGATATTCAGATATTTTTCTTCAATAAAGATTTAAATATCTAAAATGTCAAACACACGAGAGTCATTTATTTGTTTATGAAAAATGCTTCTACGTAAACGCGTCTGAAGTATCCTCCTCCCCCCCTTTCCCCTTTTTTTTTAATCTTTAAACATGGTTATCAGCTATGGATTCTCAGTCAAATCACAATGAGCATATATATATATATATACATATATATATATATAGAGAGAGAGAGAGAGAGAGAAAAGAAAGAAAGAAAGAAAGAAGGAAAACAAAAGAGAAAGGGGAAAAGAGTTAAGGGTAAAACATTGAGGTCAAGTAAATAAAATTTAAGAGAGAAAGGTATGAGATAGTTGACTAAGGCAATGGAAAGTTACGGGCGACAGATGGGAGAAAAAGTTTAGCAAAAGCAAAAACCAAGCAACATAAACAAACCAATATCTGAAACAAAGATGACACGAAATCCTCGGGAACAAAATATCCCAAAAACAAAACTAAACAAATCCAATAAACAAAACAGGAAATGGTAAAAGAAATAAAATATAGAGCAAGAAAGAGAGAGAGAGATGAAGAAAGAACGAGAAAGTGGGGGAGAGGGAGGATGGGACGAATTAGGAAGTACAGGAAAGAGAGAACAGAAGTAAACAGAAACAAAAGCAACGTGGTGCTAAAATGGTTGTATATAAAACAAACATCCCCATCTCTTATCACAGGAAGTCAGACATGTTCTCTCAAGAAACAAACTATTTAGAAAAGATGTTCAAAAGGCTTCCCATACCAAATCCTGGCTCCTCGTACACTTATAGCGTCGTGATTGTGGACAGGCACGAGTTTACACTCGCTAAGGAAAGGCCCACAGATATTCATATCAATGAAAGAGATTCTGGTGTCTGGCCATTTGATTTAACACATACAAAATGATGGTTATGTGAGGATACGCTCTGCTCTGACGATCTATTCCTTTCATGTGATTGAGTAGTATTTTAATTGTTGTTTAAACTGATGGAAAACGAAAACATGTGCGTGATGATAACGTGTTTTGTTTCTAAGGGCAAGAAAGTATTTAATTATTTTATCTTCACTGTAGCAAGTAGTGCTCTCTTTCACTCTTATTTGTTTAAAAAAAATCGTAAATCCTACAACTCGTTCGGTGGAGTGTGGACAACGAAGAGTACAAACAAAACTCTCGGAGAGCTGAAGGAATGGGATGTTTTGGGATAAAAACTCAAAATTTCAATGGGAAAAAGAGAACCTTTTGATATAGATTATGTAGAAGCCGCAATATCTGGGAGATCAACAGTGAACAAAAGGGACAAAAGGGAAGTTATTGTTTTACCATAAGGATTTCAGAGAATTAAGAAGCAATGCCATGGAAGTTAGAGGAAGAAGAACGCTTGGATTACAAAGTGGGGGGGGGGGGGATGAAGAAAAATGAACAGGGTGATAGCATTAATCTCAGTTCAAGGATGTAAATTGTAGAGAACCATGGCGGCCTTTGAAAACCCTAATCAAAAAGTATAACTATTCTTTTGGTGTTCATGGCTTGACTCTGGTAATACAACGAGAAGTCTATATATATATATATATATATACAGCTGTCATAAAAATACATTTACGTTTGTTTTCGATCTGTCTGAGTCCTGCAGAGATCAATTTTCTTCTGAAATTCCGAATTTCGAGGTTCATGTACAACCATTCCATCTTAGTTCGATTTCACTTGCATCGACCTTGAAATACGCTGTGGGAAAAGAACAGCCATATATATATAAGAGAGAGAGAGAGTGCTCAAGCGGAAGCGGAGAAGACCTGCAAAAGGACAGTGAGAGAAAGAGAGAGAGGGAGAGAGAGAGAGATAAGTACTGGTACCATTAATAATCCTAAATAAGAATGGTTGCCGGCCACAGATCTCCTAGAGGAGCGGAGATGGTTGAACGATATGGTATGAAGAGAGATAAACTCATGGAGAGAAATGATAAAATTATCTCAAAGCGGGCTCGAAGGAAAGTGGTTGGAGAATGGCTACATACTTCCTTGGAAAGTGTGATGATTCATTCATAATTGTCATATTTCGACGACACTAACTCTCCAATTCTTCGAAATTCGACCAGAACATAAAACTTTTAAAGACTAAACGCACATCATCTGTAGTAGTATAGTTTCCTTGCTAATTTTTTCTTAGTCCAAAAATAAAAGGCATTCATTGG
This sequence comes from Peronia peronii, assembly GCA_039654565.1. Taxonomy (NCBI): domain Eukaryota; kingdom Metazoa; phylum Mollusca; class Gastropoda; order Systellommatophora; family Onchidiidae; genus Peronia; species Peronia peronii. Next base: position 4,150 of record JBCEWB010647025.1, read on the forward strand.
ACTCCATCCCAATAGATTATTGCTGAGAATAATCGGGCATATTTATAAGTTCAATTGGAAAAGGGAAGAGGGAGGAGGCAAGAGGATGAGAGTTCCATTTCAGCTTCCACATTCCATTAGCTTCTCAGATTTCTACACTCCAAAACGGGGAATAACGAGATCTAAGCATCGATAAATACACAATTTCTGTTCCCTGCATAGTTTACTTACGTTATTCTAACAGTCTCAAAAGAAAATGCCCGGGATCCTCGTACGACTAATTATGCTCCCAATGTCTCGTGATCCTGATTATTCTATCTAGATCAGTCAATGTATATGTTATAAGAAAACGCTCGAGTTCAGTATGAAACCGTATGCCGAGCGAGTGCAGTTCATATGCGTACGCATTTCCGCTTATCAGTTAGTAATTTTACACCGCTGCTATAGATAGCTCATATATTTGTCAATTAACAAATGAACCTTTTTACAGTTTTACTTGGAATTATTTTGTTGTTGTTTTGTTTTGTTTTTATTTTGTTTTCTTTTGTTTTACATCCCATGATCTATAATTGTTCAAGTTCGACGAGTTTGTTTCAGCTGCGTCTTCTCATGCCCTGAAAGATGATTATCTCTAATGTAATATCAGTTTAGTGCATCCACCTCTTTCATATGGGTCAAATGAGTAAACTTACTGTTTTTTACCAGTGACTATTAGCGAAACAATTTCCTTTGTTTGGTCCTATTTGTTTACAATATTGTGCACCCAACAGAGATGAGTAATGGACCTCTTGGGTCCACAAATTGTTTTATTTATTCCGCCACGCAAAACATTAACTCATTCCTAATTTTCACATTAAAATGGATCATGTATACACACTATGTAACAACATCCACAGTTGGATTACATGCTAAATGAGTGGCATGTTTGTTGATTTTTTTTTTCTTTTTTTTTTTTTTTAAAGGGGGGAGGGGAGTTGTCCTACAAGCTTACCCACACCTGTTCGTACATACATTGTAACTAATGGTGATCTTAATAGCAGTAAAAGCAACAGTAGAAGTATTAAAGGAAACAGAAGTAAGAGCAGTATTGCCATCGTTATTATTATCATTAATTATCACCATCAATATTACGTTATTATGTACTGTTGTTATTGTTATTTTTGCTATTGTTTTTGCAATCTGAAACATATACAACCCCGGGAGTTGGGAAACAGGCATTAAATCACCATAAATCTCTGTGAAAAAAGTTACATGGATTTACTGTGTGACATACCGATGCTTTCTCTAACGACTTTGGCTAAGACAGAGTATCTTCAGTCTTCTCACTTTGCCTTGCGTGATTTAAAACATCATACCGCAAGAGAGGTTCTGGTTCACCAACAGCACAAAAGAAATCTCGGGCAGGCTTATCCTGCTAGACTTCTTAGGAATGTGTGCACAGAGCGTTCAATTGACAGCTATGTGGTGAATGCGAGGCGGCTAGGTTATTGTTTGTCTCTTAAGGTCTGTTGCCAGAAAAAAAGACAATTCAAACACCGTCTCTCAAACTAGTTGTAAACTCTTCTGTGGTGTCTCAGCAGTCTTTAGGCCTCCTCTTGGTCTATGCATCAGACATGATATCAGGAAGCTGAGTGATTAGTATTAAAATATGACATTGAAAAGGAAGAATCAGACTAATAAAATCGGAAATCCAACTTAGAGCGTCTGAAGACAATAAACATAAAACAGGATCTTCATTTTTATATAATATATATAATTTTTCTTTCTAGTTCCTGTGTATATACTGATAGTATGAAAAAAAAAAGATTCAGAAAAGGAATGACTGCAATCTTTCTTTGTAACTAACTATCTGTAAGATTTTTCCACACCACAGATCCATAATCCGTTTGTAGACTGTCCACAGTGAGACGGATGCCGATATTGCTCATACCGGGATGCTTTAACGGCAGAAATAAATACGATCTAAGTGAAGAATTAGCAGTGAACTGTTTTAGCTGAATTCTAAATATTCTCACCTCTCACTTCAACGAATGGTAATTTACTGCGCTTAAGGGCATTACTTAAGACGTCTATTGAAAAAGCCTAGTTAGACCACTCTTCAATTGTCCTAAAGACAATGAACTCTGATACCTTCTCGTCAGTGAAACGTGGGTTAAAACATAGATCTAACACATTTGACTCCACCGTATTTCTCAGGCATTTTTGTACAATTTCAAACAAAGAAAACAAATATTTGAGGAAGAAAAAAAAACAAACAAACCTCCATCCAAATCCTTAACCCGCCAATAAATCAGCACAATTATTGCCGTGTCATTCGCAGAAATGAAACTTCGGGTGTTTATTTACGACCACCCCTTCTTTGAAGTTTGAGTGTCTCGGATCAGTTTTTGCCCTTGAGAAATCAACATTTTTGCCTGCTTCCATGAAGGAAACAGACGGGGTAAGGAAAGTGAAATGAACTTATCGGAACCTGGTGATGTCTTCATAGGGCACAAGAGGAGTGAGTGCAGCATTTTTAGAAAGTAAATCATATCAGAAACTGTTTCTATTTCTTTTAACTATAAACCTGACTGGATGCCTGTTCAATATCTTAAGTTAACAGCTCAATTGTTCACAATCACGCACTGATGAACTCACTAGGTTTGCTCCATTTGCATTGTTTTGTTTCTTGTTGCAAAGAAGAGGAAAGAATCTAGATTTTTACACAGCTGTGAGCATTGGCATCAAATAGCACTGACACCTTGACAAGGACACAGGAATGTCAAGTACAAATGTACATGATACTTATGCAATAATGATGATTATAACAAATAGCTTGTTTGAATTCTACAAAGGAATAATTCTCTGTTTGCAACACACAAAAAAAACAACAAGCATATTTATAATACCGTATATCATTCCTATATTTTATGAAGTAAATAATGCGCTGTGCCTAATGACAAAGCAACAAGAAATAGAGAAATGAATTTTATAGATATATGAATATTTGCACAACGCCATGATGAGTATAAAGGAGAAGTTGATCTATTTCGTGATATCAGCAGAGTAAAAAAATTTCGCCAACAGAATATATATAATGAATTACATGTATGCCAGTACTTCTCCCTACCACCTAAAACATAACATAAGTAAAAACTGAAATGCTCCTTGAAACCGGGTATAACAGCGACTCACAAGGAGTTTCAAAACAGAAAATAAGATGAGGGCAATATGAATTTGATATTTAATTAGAATTTGTGAAAGGAGAATCAGAATGGTCGTGCATGCCACTCAATGTCAAAAGACTTTTGATGCCAATTCAGCAATTTGTGCCACGAGTAAGCAATGATGAGTGAAAGTAGTGTTCACATAGTATTCATGTATATGCACCTGCCGCAATAACCCGTGTTCCCGTTAAATCCTTTTCCTTTCCCTTTCAAGCTGTCAAATGATTTCGGATCTGAAGTCGGCAGCTTTTTAACTAACTGAGATGAGTTCATCTTTATCAGTTAGAGAAAATTCTCACCAAAACAAGCTTGGCAAAATGCGTTTCGATTTCGAGATAGTTGATAGTTATCACTTGAATTCAGTTTACCGCTGCCAAAGAAAGTTCCATTCTGAGCAAGCTCTAACCTGCAAAAGAGGCTGGTATTGCAAGGGCAGCAGCATCGAAATTGAAGTTCGTTAATGGTTTAAGATGGAATGAATTAAAATCATGGATATTTGTCCGAGGTCTATATTTACCATTACAAACTTAAATCCTTTGAATTCTTGAGATCTAGCGATGATTGAGACCAAACTCTTTCAAACAAAATGTGCTATAAGGTGAGGTAGTTAGACGCCATTCTGGCCGATATTCAAATTAAACACACCATTATGTCACAAGGTTGCTCTTGAAATCGCTCTCGTCACTTTGTTTTCCGGCATGTACAAATACATTTCATTGTTTTCTTCCTATGCCAAATGGTGATCGGACGGAACAATTTCGTTCATACTGTGAAAAGAGTAATTGGGTTTTACAGAGCTCAACACTCAGTAATTTCATGGATTAACTTAAAACCCACAAGGACTACAGACAGTGGCATTCTCGGCAAAAAATGTTTCCAAATTTGACGTTTAGATTTGCTACCCATAGGCAGGGCCCAATTTCTCAAGATTAGTTTTGTCTTCTTTTTCCTTGTTGTCTTTCTCTTTCTTTGTCACAAACTGTATCCCACTTTTTTCCCTCTTTCTCTATTCTCTTCTCAGCATATCTCTTCATTTCCTCACCTTTTTCTCCCCATCCCCCACCCTTTCTGTTTTCCTTACATACAGACAGATCGCCAAGTCAGAGAAGATAATTCGTTTGTTCACACTTCCACGTTTCTTTAAATAAACACATTAAAACGTCAATATCTTAACCAGAAAACACGTCAGGACCTCTGTGAAACAGGATTGAAATGAACTTGCCGTTCATCATTCGCGCAGGGAGTGTCACATTTTTACCTCTCATACATCAAACTGTCATTTAGCTAAAACATTTAGGTGCCTAGGTGTTAAAAGTGAGCTAATAAATTTAACTTTAAAACCCTAACAAGTTCCTAAGGACTACGTTTTCCTTGGCACACCATGCTCAAGGAAAACGACCCTGTCACAGGGAAGTAAAGTGTGACCTTCGTGTTATTGCTGATGGTATGGTGATGGCAGGGGAAGTTAACGATCCTTGGAAATGTTACATAGTTAAATACTGCAACAGCTTCATTATGATTTTGCCTCGGGTTTCTTGAAAAACAACACTAACAACACTAAAGCAAAAAATGTATCCATGATTTCTGACATCGTCTCTACATTCCTTACAGTCAGGAAATAATAAGGCAGTCGTTGTGCACACCATTTATGCTCTGTTCTTGACTTGTGTTCAATTTTCGAGACATGAACACTTTTGTATTGGAAAGAGCGTGTGAATTATTGTATATGTGTTTGTCTGCCCGTCTGTCTGTTTGCTTGTCTCTGTCCGTCTGTCTGTGTGGCAGATTTTCGGAACTGAATTCTCGCTTAGTTGATTTGTCAGGACATATCTACATCACTTGAATACGGATGTCAAAACACCCAAGACTGCCAGGTCGAAAGCAGATCATCAGATGTAGCCACATACATAATTCATTGTGCATTAAATGCATCTAACTAACAATATTACATGAAAGCTGTCTATTCAAGTTTATGATTATGTTATTCAGCTTCATATCAAAACACAGCCCGTGGCTTATGTAGAGCTGAAATTAACGTAGATACGAAATGTATAAATTTTCGTTTGAATGTCCTATATATAATTCTAAACAAACATGATTCTGCGGGGCGGAGGTTATTTAGAAAAAAAAGAGTATAATTGGATCCTATGCAAATCGTTCAAAGAAAGGGACAATTTTATATCTTTATGACTGATGTGAACCCAAAGCAATAGTTGATACTGTCACCATACACATAATGAGACTAGTACAAAAAAGTAACGTCACAAGAAGGTCATTCAGCATTTCTGAGATTGATATGCCTCTTTAGTAATTAGAAAGACAAAAGCTGGAGACAAGAAATCAGATTTGGAGGATGTAAGGCAATGGTTCGTGTTTTCTCGGCGTCGATTTTTCAGTGAAATAAATGCAAGACTGAACGGAGAATAAGTCAGAAGGAGTTAAAATTTAGACAAAGATTTTATCCCTTTTATTTTCTTAAGAGAACAATGATGATATGATATTTCAATTGTAAGAACCTTTATTAGATGTCAAAGGAATTGATATGTAACTACTATTTTGCTTTAAAGAAAAATAGAACATAATGTGCAAAACGAAAATAATTGTGCATGGAATGCATTGCCAGAGCCAGTCTTCTTGACTTGTGTTTTCAGATGACAATGGTTAGGCCAAGCATTATAAATGCCCTAACAGATCAAAATGACAGTATTCCTATATTACACCTGTGAGCATTTGCTGAATTCTAAGTCATGTATTACATGTAAGTTACATTATTGGTTTGCCACACAAAATAGGTTATTTAAACTGTTCGTATGTGAAAGTTCGTATATTCACTTCGTATTTCCAAGAGCAAAGTAGTAGCAAAAATGTTGTATAAAAAAGTTTAATTCTAAGTGTATTATAAAAGACAGGGGTTGGACCTCAAATTTCAGCTTAAGTGCTTGCCGGAAGTCCTCTAGTACAATCGTTGTCTGGTACTATAAAACTGCTTTGCTATTTAATCACTGGCTTCATGAAGAAAAACTTCACTTCTCAACTCAGATGAGATTCTTTTAGATGCTTTGGCTGGTTACCTTATAAATTTAATGGAACATCCTCAAGTTAATTAGCTCTAAGCGAGATGAGCCACTGAACCGATCTTGTTGCTTTGGTAGGCAAAATTTTTAATCTGAGCATATCAAGTGCGCTCAGAGAGTATACAAAAACAAAAACAAAAAAAACAAAAAAAAAACAAAAACGCTTGAAGGCAAAGTCAACGTGGAGATAAAACAGAAGATGAATTTCAGATAAAGATCTAGTGATGAATCGTTCCTCTGAAAGAGTTCCGCAAGGAAATAACGAACACAGAGTGTGAGAATTTAGTGATCTTTGATCGAGAACAGATGAAATCGGTAACTGACGCGAGTTATGTGCATGCTACTGTAATTTATCTCCAGCACTTGCTCGGCTTCCGAAGCATAGGAGATGATGACAGTAGAACACAGAACACCGAGCCTTCCACTTGTGATAGCGTTTGCATAGAGAACACAATGGCAACTCTATGAGACTATCAGAATGTAAGCCATTATACATATTTGAAGAAAAACGTGTAGTTGTTTTACTTCAAGTATTCACCACTCCTTTTTTGAGGAGGTCACTTTATATAAACTTTTTTTTTTCTGAATTATTTATTGCATAGGACTTTTATATCAATGATTCCAGCCTCCGAACTTGTTTAAATATTCATTTTCTGTTCAGGATTCTGAATGAAAATAAGTGTCACTGCTCCCTTGTGGACCATGGGAAAGATACACAAAAGAATGGAAACGAATTGTTCTTGAAACCTCGACTGGCACGATGTTGCATGTTCTGAGTATGAATGTATCTTGTATGTATGCCTGTGTCTCATCAACTGTCAGTGGAATTTGCTTTCCAGAACAAAAGAAATAAGTTCATCTTATCTTCCC
>JBCEWB010647135.1:0-17633 GCA_039654565.1 Peronia peronii
GATAGATAGATAGATAGATAGATAGATAGATAGATAGATAGATAGATAGATAGATAGATAGATAGATAGATAGGAAGCGAGAGAGAGAGAGAGAGAGAGATAAACAAAAATGAACAAGGTATCAGTGCACTAGAAATTATTTTGTCTCGGGCCTGAAGAATGAATCGTTAGTCGCCCAACTTAAACAAAGAAATTGGGGGTTGAATGTGACGAAAATGGTCTGATAACGAAGATTTTGTACTGCAGAAGTTGGAAGAATTCATCTCTGAAAAAGAAAACTTTGCTGTAATGGGCAGATTTAAGTATATCAGGATGTTATGAGGTGAATATCTGAATTTATGTGCTAAAGTGGTTTTTGTTTTTTTTTTGCCGATTTTTCTCCTGATTTTAGTTGATGTTGACAGGTCACCCCAATACTCTTCAATATCTCTCGACTACAATCGAGCTAGCTTGACACTTGATTTAAGATATGAATGTGTATGAATTAAGGTTTTATGTCACAGTATGGGGAAACCAATTTATTTTGTCTGGCTATGAATGTGAAGCATTCAGTAATACATCACAAACCCAAATACTGACTACTCACAAAGAGCGTTCATTTATACAAAAAAATAAAATGAAAAGGATCAGTTGAATACGTAAATGTATGAGAAATGCACTAAAAATCTTCAACATTCGTTAACAGTCCTAAACTTTTAATAATAACAACAAGCTATTCCTTTAAAAAATCCACAACATTATGTTAACGTTTTTAAACAAAAACTTAATAATCTTTTTTTCAAAGTTAAAATTGCCCGCGGAAGCACACGGATTGTGTGTGATAATCCCACACACACTTACATACATACATTTCCGAACTATAAACTGTATGAATGGACAATACAAACAAAATAACAATAATGGTGACATATATTACGCGTGCCAAAGAAAATGCTGTAATGGCCTCTCATATCATCCCTTCCTTATGGCATAAATACATATATCAGACTTATACCAAAATGCAACTGATTTTTCGTCCCTTTTCTGTGCATAAAAACTAATAGATCATGTATTTATAAAAGAAATTGGTCAAAAGAAATATTGCATTGACATTGTGTTGATTCAGATAGATGATTTGTGGTGTCGGTGGCATAGCGGTTGGGTCGGACTCGGAATATGAAGTTCCGGGTTCGAATCGTGACAGGTCCAGACATTTTGTCCTTGGGAAAGATAATTTACACACATTTCCTAACTTCACCCAGGTTTGAATGGGTACCCTATAGACAGTGAACGGTATTGTTAGATTGATACGGATTTGAGCGCCTAACAGGCAGCCGCCTTGTATGTGAGTGTCTTCTTTGGGTCTGTCGGGGTAATAATAGATTGTAAAGCCCTTAGAGCCTGTACAGGACGGGGATAAGCCCTATATAAGTACTCGCTATTATTATTATTATTCAGCAGAGCCATAATGAAAATATTCTTTAAATAACTTATGCTATAAAGGGCTTTTCCCTAATATCTCAAAAATGCTGAAATTGATGTTTGCCATTATCGTATGGCAATATCAATATATTTTTTTCAGAATTGGATCAACAAATCAGCAGAATGTCACACATGACTACGAACACATGACAGAATGAGTTTGTATACAACTGGCCATACATACATCTCACTTCCAGTCAGAATAAATCTCGTCACTGAATTTTAACAGAGAAATCGGGGACTGAATGTGATGAAGGTGGTCTGGTATCAATATTGTTATGTCGCGGTGACAGAACACAGTTCCCTTGTCTGATGAAATCTCATAACTTTCATGACCTGAACTTTTCAGGAAAAACCAAAAACTGTTTCTGCCATGTATCTCGTTATTGCTATGATGTTTTATTTTAACTAAAAAAAGGAGACATTAAAATGATTGTTCATCTTTGTTGTTTCACTGGCATGTGTGTTGCGTTATGTGCTTCAGATTGGGCTGGAAAAATGAACAAAGCTGTAATTCTGAAGTTATCAGGTTTTATCAGAATGGTAACGACATTGTCCTTCTGGCACATTATAAGTATATCAAGATTTTCGTGGGTGAATATATATATAATAAATTAATATACTAAATTGTTTATTTTTGTCGATTTTTCTCCCGAACTTGTGCCTCTTCAATTATCAGTATCTCTGGCCTCAGACAGGTTAGCTCAAAACTTTTTTTCACTACATGAAAATGTATGAGTTTAAGGTTTCATGTGATAGTAATAACGTAATTTAGCATATAATATCTTGACTGGCTATTAGACATATATTCCAGCTGTAGACGCTGTTATTTCGGCCTCAACTCTTACCTTCTTCTATCCATTCCCTGGCTTTGGAGTTGGTCATCCCTGAGTACGGTGACTTGCCCAGAGAAAAGATCTCCCACATCAACACGCCAAAACTCCAAACATCACATAAAGAAGTGTATTTGCCTGAAATATATCAATATTTCAGACATCACACGCCATGAGGACGTGTATTTACCTGAGACACACCAATGTTTCAAATATCACATTTAAAAAAATTGACTTGCATGAAACATCAAGATTTAAAAATTCACATCATAAGGAAGTGTATTTGCGTGAAATATACCCATATTTCAAACATCACAATAAGAAAATACATTTATCTGAAACATATTAGTATTTCATATATTACGTTAAAAAGCCCTTGAATATTTAGCCAAGTGCAAAGGAGCAGTCTAAAATATCATGACATAATAAAAAGGTATGTTTCGTAAAACACATAAAATATCAAATGGGTCCACGTATTTGCTTGAAACATAGTCCATTCCTTGATACATTAAATCATAGAATATCTGCACCAAATGGGACAGCCTCCTCTAAAATATAGTAACGTGTGAGAGAGAGGAGACCGCAAGCTTTAAAATGGCACCAAAGGGGACTTTCGATGTTTTCATTTGCCAGAGGTATGAGAATGTGAATTTGCCTGATACATAAGTAATTCCACATGTATGTACCTGATACATGTCATAAATATTCGAAAATAGCACTCTTGTCTCTTTTCACAGCAATGTCTGTAAAGCTTCCACAATCTAACTAATACCAGCGCTTCATCCCAAGATCTAATTTTTATTTCATTCATGAGGCATTGCTGCGTTATATCTTTTAAAAATTTAACGAATGTTTGCTGCTGTTCGATTGTTACATCATCCATTTACCGCTAAACACTTTTCCTTTCATTTGTTTTACACATAAAGTTTTCTACTAACCAATTGATATCTCGTGCCCGGTTAGAATGCGTCACAGGTCGTTGGACTCGAATGGAGGAATCAAAATTTGAGTGTGATAAAGATGGTCTGATACCGATCTTTTAATATTGCAGATACTGAAAGAGTGTTTATCTAGAAATAAGAAAATATTATTCTAATAGGCAGATTATAAGGATGTTTTGAGGAAAATGTATAGATTTATGTGTTACGCTGTTAATTTTTGCCAATTTTTCTTCTTTTAGACGTAGTTGATGGACCACCTCCTGTTTTTTTTTTTTTTTCAAAAAGTGTATGAATTATGGTTTTGTTTGATGGTAATAGGTAATACGGAATTTTGATTAACAAGTAGAAAATATGTCTCGCAGCCAGTCAGAATGAGACGTATGTCGATTTTTCACCACATGGGGTTTTTAGTATCACGTGAAAGCCTATTTCATACTCTTTCAGGTGGGGAAAAAGTTCTGAGCTAGCTTTATTCCAACCAGAGATATTGCAGTTTAAAGAGACAAAGAGGGACTTCCCAGCAATGACCGAAATTCAGAGAAAATCGAGTTTAAATGAACGGTCGAACGCAAAAATCTACATACCTACCTCACGAAAACCCGATTTTAATGAAGGAATATTTATAAACTGCGGGTAATGCCAATACCGTTTTGTTCAGAAATTAATATACTTTCGATTTCAGGAATAAAAAAAAAAAAAATAAATTCGATGTCTGACCCCCCTCATCACATTCAAAGCCCGATTTCTCAGTTCTAGCCCAGCGACTTACGACTCATTTCAAGTGGCCTCGAGACCTATGACATACAACTCATTCTGACTGGCTGTGAGACAAATATACAGTGATAATAAGAAATTGTGTACTAGATATAACTTTCTTTGTTGAAATGTTTATCATGAGGGACTGAGAAGTCATCCAACAGAGCAATAAAGAACACACAGAGCACCGGCCTTGTGGCGTACGACAGTTTCATGTCAAAAAGAGTAGCAAAGGGTTAACTATATGACATGGAAAATGTTGCAGATAAACTCTTTCCATAATATTAAAGAAAGCTGTAACATTATGGGTTTCCCATTTCCCAGTGGATCATCTATAGCATCGATGCCGTGGCAATCATTAAAAGAATAATGACACTATTTTGTTATCTTGTTCATAAAAACAGCACAACAGAAATGGTCAGGCCACGTCAGAAGACCCAGTAGCCTTGCTAAAACTGGGCTACAAGAAACAGTAGGTGGGAAAGGGAAAAAGGGGTGGACAGAAGAAAAGATGGAGTGATGACATCAAGATATGGACAAAGAAAACATTTACACAGGTCCAGGCCCTGGCGAACAACTGCCACAGACTGCAAAAGCTTGAGGAGATGCCTCCATAACCTCAGGCGGAGTTAAGTAGTTGTAAAAGTAGTAGTATGTAGTAGTAGTGATAGTAGTTGTAGTAATAGTAAAAGTAGAGGTAGTAGTAATACTATTTGTACCAGTAGTAATATAATAATAGTAGTAGTAGTAGTAGTAGTAGTAATAGTAGTAGTAATAGTAGTAGTAATAATAGTAGTAGTAGTAGTAGTAGATGCAGTAGTAATAGCAGTAACAGAATTACAACGGAGACAAACACATAACAAATAAACGCTTCAAAAGAAGAACATTAAATCATATTTGGTGAAAGTACATGTACTACGAGATCCAAGGTGTGACATTTTATCGTTTGAATATTCAAATATCTTTCCTTATTTTTGCTTTGGGTTTGACACATTGAATTTACTTAAAAAAAAAAAAAAAAAAAGGAAAGGAAAAACGAAAGAATAAAAGAACTATCCTTAACTGAAACGATTGAGCCAATAAACACTCAACACAATAGCCCTCAAACTGAATGTTTCAAATCAACTTATTTTTCTTTTTACGTCTGTCATTCAGTACAGAAGATCAATGGAATTCAATGCAGCAGAAAAACGTAATCATCCTGATTGGGATGGGTGGAAAGTAGAATAATATCACAATTTCATTCCGTTTCTTTGAAGTAATTCACTACCATACGTCCTGATATCAAAAGAAATATAGCTCATGAACCTTAAGTTCCTTAACTGATTCACTTAGGACTTTTCTTATCCGGAGATCAATGGTCTTTTAATGTCTGTAATATAACAAGAACGATATCAAACCACTTTCAATACAATGGAATTCAACCTTAAATTTCTCTGTTCGAGTCTGCCAACTTACACTCATTCTGACTAGCTGCGAGTCGTATGGTTTCATTTTATTCCATTAAGAAAGAATTTCCTTGAGACCTGAATGTTGTTTTTTGTTTAACCCTTTCAAACCTAAGAAAGTAGGATTATCTCGGCTTTAATTAAGTGACTACTTGTTTTCTGGTGAGAATATTTGTGGGTAGAATTTTGGAATGTGGAAATCTTGCTCTGACTGCGGCATTCCGTCAACTCTTCATCGATTTCTAATTGCCAAGGGTTCTTTAACGTGCATAACGTACACACAGGACGTCCAAAATATATTCACCCTAAACTGACAAGGCTAGATGTCGGGCTTCCCTACCCAAAAAGAAAAGGGATCGTTGAATCACTGAAAAATGCAGGTTTTGATCTTTGTAACCCTTCATTCCTTTGTGAATCCGCAACCCACGAAGTGAGTTGATCGCACCACGGAGCAGACGCCAGACCACATGGCCACGGCGACCCTCTCAGATCTGAATATCCACCTACCAAAATTCAAAGCCTCCGGCGCTGTCCACTTGACCGGGATCTGCTTCATGCCGGTGGACACAGTGTACTCCTGTCCTTCTCTGGCCATGCCAAAGTCTGAGATCTTGATGATGTTGTTCTCACCTACCAAACAATTCCTGGCGGCCAAGTCCCTGCAACAAACAGCAAGATCAGCAGTTTTATGTTTATGAATGGTACAGTATTCCCTGATTTATCGCCAGTTCACATTTTGCGGCTTCACTGTATTACGGTTTTTATTTTATATTTACATGCATATTATTTCTGTATAGCGACTTGCGCCGTTATAAATAATATGGTGAGTAGCCCATGTAGAATTAAAAATTATTAACATATGATTAAGAATTATTATTTTCTGACTATAACAAATATACTGTAAGTTAGTGTGTAACACTAGAAAAGGTTGATAACACTATGGGGGAGGTTTATAAAGGTTTAAAATGTATGTAAATAACAAAATAAATATAGTATCCCTACTTCTCCGATTTTCACTTATCGTGGGCAGTCCTGGAATCTAACACCCGCGGTAAACGAAGGAATCCTGTAGTTATACATGAGGACGTATGGCACACAACACGAAGTTAAAGTCAGATTTTTTCTTAAAAAATTATAGAGTTTCGCATAGCAATAGAAAGCGGCATCAAAGGGCCACCTGTTAATAGCAATGACGACAGGCGACGTCATTTGCGTTTACAGACAGAACGTCGGCTGGGCTATTGCGTATGCATACCGCGCGAACTACAATTTTGTAAATATTCGTTTAGCCCCTGCTTGCTTTTCTACGTTGTGATAACTTTATAATGTTTTTGATCGTTGTTTGCAGCAAGCAATCATCGAGAGGTAAGGCAGGTGATTTGTTTTGTTTTATGTTGGTTATGTTTTCGTATTTAGATCAATAAATAAATAATCTATATAATAATAATAGCTTTTTACATCGATCTAAATCTAGATCTTTGCATAAAAAAAAAAGTCTTTTGACCCCGGTTTCCTATGTAAACACAGCTGATTGCCATTTCTACACATGAGCATTAGGCCAAAAACATACTGGTCCGTCAGATTAGCAGCCACCAAGAGTTAGGCTGCTGTCGGAGGAAAACATAAACAAAGTGAATCCGTCAGACCATCGCCTTCGTATGTATCAGGCACAGTTGAATTTCAAAAAATAATAATTAAAAACCATTTTATAAACAATAAATCGCAAAATCTTCGCATCCGTCTCTAATTTTTAGTCGCTGATTTAAAATTTGTCATCAAAAGCTACATTTGACGAAGAAAAAGGATTTTTCATTTTTGCAATAGTATGCACGTCCCTGTTGGGCCATTTTTAGACATCTTGGTAAAGTTCGTCCGACAAATCGAAGAAAATGGAGCATGTCGTACTTCAATCCGACTGACCTCTGCCAGTCAGCGACACTCGGAGGTGACTATAATTACACCATCTGTTTTGTCTACATTTTCCTTCTTGCACCCGTTCAATCCGTGACTTTGTCGCCGATTTCTGTCGGATTGTCGGACCAGTATGTTTTCGGCCTTTGGCATGTCCCCTCAAGGCTGAGAAATATAAATTCATGCTTGAATGGGGCGTGCACCAGTACAGCAACTTAAATAAGTTTGTAACTTTTTGCACGTTTTTTCGAATACAGTTCAATGTGACATGTTGCTCCAGTTTCTTCAATTATGTTTCTAACTGTTTATGTAAAAATGTACGTACACAAATTTGTACTCTTAGGTTGTTGTTTCAGTGTTTTCAGTTCTGTACCTATTTATGCAAAAATACCTTAAAAATGTATACTCCGAGGTCAGAAAGTAACGTGTTTGAGGAGCAGCGTAAGTTGACGCATATAAACTACTAGTAGAATATTTACAACTATTTGTAATACATATTCACTGTACTGGTTTCTCGTCTGATTCAATTTCAATTATTTATATTCTGGCCCTTGATGATGTCGTTTTCTCACCGATGTTTACTCTTGTTAAACTTAATTTTATGACACCACACAATTCTGTTTATGTACTGATTAATTAGTTAATCATTAATTATTTTTTAAATTATTTGTTTCTTTGTTTATGTATTTATTAGTTTATTTATAATCCATTTGTTTATTCATCTCTGTATTGGTTATTAAATTATTACTATTTATTTAGCTATTTATTTATTAAATAAATTAATTAACAGCATAACTTAAACGTCTGTCATCACAGAAAAGGATTAAGATTTCGTTTGAAACGGTGCCTGGCTCGCAAACAAAATCCTAAATTTATGGATATAAATGAAAATGTGTACCTGGTACAGAAAGTCACCGGTACCTGGCCTTATATTTGTGTACAGCCATGCAAGGATAAAGCGGTAATAGGTTTAACTGTCATACCTATAATATTATACAATTTTTTTAAAGTTCGAAAAATCTGTTAGTGAATTTAAGAAAATTACAGATTATTGGCAGCTCTATTATTAAAACTCAACAACAAACATATAATTTTACAAAAGTGGTTTCTAAGAAGAGTGGGCCACTGAAGATACTATGGCTGATAAATAAAATTTCTAAGAAAAAGTGCTGAAGAGGGCAGCTGTGCAACCTGACCCAAAAGGCGCAGGATACGTCTGTGGTTTGGTACCCTGGCAAAAAAGGATCCTTGTGGACTTCTGGGGCGTCTCTGAAGTCGGCAACCTGTACAATGGAAAGGTTGTTATAAATATGTCACATATTAGCCACCTGTGAATGCAACTCTGCTTACTAATGAACGCACATCTACCAATGCAACCCTTACCTTACGGATCAATGCAACCCCTCCTTACCCGTGAATACAAACTTCGTCTTCTAAGTACTCCATTCCCCTAGAAACATCAACACACATCTGAATCAACTTCTTGGTCGACTGAGCAGAGCCCTTGTTCTTCAAGAATGCCAAGAGAGCTCCCTCTGCAGACAGAAAACAGAATGAGCCATTTTTTCAGCCAGGTAGGTTACTTCCCTTTGCCAAGTACAAGAGGTGTAGGACAAGCATTGCAAAGAAGGGAAAAATCACCTTGTCTCTTGTTATTTGAGACATATACTGCAAAAAAATATGAAAAAAAATTATCACAATAGGAAAAAAACATTTTCATCATATGGTGAATTTTTCAGCATTTTTTGTTTCTTATATTTCATATAACAAGCTAAAAAGTGATTTTTTTTTCCTTCTTTACAATGCTTGTGTTATACCTCTAGTACTTGGCAAAGGGAAGTAATTTCGCTGACGGTCAAAATGGCTCATTGAAGTCAAAACGTATACAGCTATTCCAGGAGGGGGGGGGGGCACTGTTTAATAAAGACAAGATGCCCTTTTTTTTCTTACTGTCGTTTATGAGTTCTGCTTTGATAAGCGTATACAAGTCTGGATTTAGATACAACAGACAGCAGAAAATACCATTCATAGGCCATCTAGAGATACAGCATGCATTCCTCGATCCAAACCCTGCAACGTATTGATTGGGCCGTCGGACTCAGGGATCTAAAGTTCCGGGTTCGAATCCTGACAGATCCCGAGATCTTGTCCTTGGGAACGACAATTTACACATATTTCCTGACTCGACCCAAGTTTAAGTGGATACTCAATTATAGACAGTGATGGATATAATTAGTCTCATAGCCAGTCAAAATGAGACGTATGTCGGTTTTTCACCATATGGAGTTTTTGATATCATGTTAAGGCTTATTTCACATCCTTTCAGGTGGTGAAAAAAGTTTTGAGCTAGCTTTTTTCCAGTCAGAGATATGGCAGTTTAAAAAGACAAGGAGGGAATCCCAGCGATGATCGAAATTCCGAGAAAATCGAGTTTAAATGAACGGTCGAACGCATAAATCTATAAACCTAACTCAACCCCCCCCCCCCCCCGATTTTAATGAAGAAATATTTATAAATCGAGGATAAGACCGATACTGTCTTGTTCAGAAATGGATGCAGTTTCGATTTCTGCAGTAAAAGAAAATTCGATATCTCAACCCCCATCATCACATTCAAAGCCAGATTTGATCGTTCTAGCACAGCGACTTACGTCTCATTTCGACTGGCCGCGAGACAATTAATATAAAGAGCTTTCCATTTTGTTTAAAGAACCACCAGAAAGAGTATCATCTGAAATAAGTAATCCCGTGCTACCTAGCACCTCTGTGCCTACCAAAATCAGAACCCGATGACTGGAATAACTCCTAATCCATAGATAGCCGTATGCACTTAAGAATGTGCTTTCAATAAATTATTTTCTGTTGGGTTTTGTGTGGGAATATTTTGCTGTATTTTGTAGAATTTTGTAATTTTTCTTTAATGAAGCGATCCCGCCAAATTATAGTTGTATGTAATACATCCATAACAATGATAGTTGTTTTTGACCTGCGTTGTTGCTTTCTGTGCCAGACACAGGGGTTGTTGAACAAGCACAGTATAGAAGAAAAAAAAATCTCTTTGCCTTCTTTCATTGAAACATACATCATTAAAAAAAATTGGATAAAAGTATCATATCAGGAAGTGTGTACTTATTCTTATGATAATACTCTAAAAAAAGTTTATCAATTTTGAAATCACAAAAGCATTTTTTCCCCCTTTACCGTGGTTGTTCAACAATCTGTGTGTCTAGTGAAGGGAAGTAATGGGGTTGTTTGAAACAAAAACATCCCCCATATGTATTGCTTATTAGTTATGTAATCTTGATACGGTAAAGCTTATGTGCTTTTATATTTTATGATTTGGCCCAAGAAGATTTCTCATTGGGTCTTACATTGACAGTTGTCTGCCCTTGTAGCTCCCTGGCCTGGAGTGGACATTCCAAAGGGACATAAGTCACAAGAAGTCATTCCCGCTGTGGTCTGATAACTTCCTCTGGGACAGAGGCCACAAGGCTGATCACCAGATGGAGAGAAAGAACCTGCAGGGCAGAAATCTGGGGATGGGAAAAGCAGAGATGGAAAAGACAATTAAAATACATCTTAGTCTGGAAAAAAATATAAATTCCAAGGTACTAGGAGATTTTCTATATAAACCCAGGAATAGCCAACATGCTCATACCATAAATTCTAAAAAACATATCAGGTCATGGAATTGTTTACAGTCTCAGAATCAATAAACTTATCAGTCCACGTGACTTTTATTGTTGTTGGAGATGCTTAAACAGATTTATTTTATTCTCACATTTAAAACCAATTTAAAGTCATGTAATTTCTAATGATATAGTAATGTTTGAAAGACAAACTTGTTACAGTCTGACAGTCTCTAAACACATCAGATCATAATTTTTGCCACTATTGTATAATGATATTTGTGAAACGGCTATTATTTGGTCTCAGATTCAGCCAGCGCTTGAGCCATGTGATTGTCACTGAAGTAGTGAGGGGGGTTGCTGGGGCTATGTGGTTTGGCGTCTACTTCATGGTGAAAACAATTCATGTCAGTGACGTTGTGTCCAGGATCAACTCGCAGGTCCTCCCATTGGGGGATGGAAAGACACGAAGATCGAAAACCAGCATTTTTTTTTTCAGTGACTCAACAGTCCCCTGGCCTCCTCTAGGTGGGAAGCCTGATGTCTCGCCTTCCTGAATAAGGGCGGAATGTATTTCGGAGAACTGTGTGTACGTTACGCACGTTAATGAACCCTTGGCAGTTCAAAACCGATGGCGAGTTGGCAGATTGCCGCTGTCTGAGCAAAATTTCCAAATTCTACACTTATACCCACAAAAACTTTCACCCCAAAAAGGCATCCATTTAAAGCCGAGATAATCCTATTTCCTTAGGATTGAAAGGCTTAAGAAAAACAAACGAAGTCGTGATGTTTGCAAGATAGATCTAGCTTACCCATGACTGTTGTTTTAACATCAACTTGTACAGATTTTGACCTAGTGACATGACAACTGAAAACAGAGGCCAAGGACAACAGAGGTCCAGTTTTTCATATTTTCAAGATTACGGTCCATGGGTTTCGTCTTGATTCTTACCTATCCCACCTAAAAAGATCAGAAAGAATAGTTGGTATTGTCCAAAGCAATGGTTTAAATCAATGATGTCACCAAACAAAACAACAAAAAATGTAAGTTTTCTCCCATATCTAAAAATGGACTGACCATGGTTTCTGAGAAGATCTATACTCACTGTGACACTGGGAAAGGGCAAAAGCTCTGTCACCTTTGGTAGACGTGTTACCAGGACAAGGAATGCAAACATAAGCGATCTCTTGGTCTTGATATGTGCCAATAGGACAGGGACTGCAAGATTGGCTCCTGGTGTTGTATATGTGACCTTCTCCACAACCCGCTGACAGGAACACAGAACAAAAATCGCTACAAATGCACATCATTGTCATTGTTTATTGCTAAATTTTATAACTTAAGATTTGAAGGCTGAAACAAAGTCATGTTTCATGGGAAATGAAAATGAACTAAAACTGAAAAAGGAAAGAAATCAAAGGTAAACTTAAATACATTGTGATTTATTTGCAGGATTTTGTTCAATTTCATTCTCTTCTTTCATCTGTGTTTAACCTTGGGTGGTCTGGTCCCAAATAATTTGCCGTTTAAGAAATATTTCAAAGACTTAAATGTATTGCTGCTATTTTGTCGTTCAGCAAAGAACAACTCTCAGTGGCACGATATGATGTTTAACATCTTAGAACTCCTAAATGTTATGATTTTAAAGTAATGAAGACAACAAATTTTAATTTATAGAGCTCCTGCACATGAGATGATTTATCCTAAAAGTGTCTTTTGAGAGATGTCAGTGTTCCTGTAATGATGTTTAACATATTCAGAATAGGACAACTTAGACCTTATGACTATGTAAGACAGGTGCTCTGCCATGTCTGTGTTAGCCATGCATGTGTTAAGTGTCATTACAAAATATATTGAGCCTGCCTTTGAACAGATTAACCCGTTGACACTTCTAGAGTTTGAATCACTGACAGTCATCAACTGCTGGAACTGGAAACCAAATACATGTATCCATATCAATTTTTTACATAGCAAATTTCCATGAACCAAAATTGCAGTGTCTAGACTCAGAGAGATAATTCCCCAAGTTCTAATGCTTGTAACCCTGGAGGTCTTAGGGTTAAGAATCTGGTGATTATGTAGGATGAAATCACAAATAAGATGAACTCACCACAACTCAGTGTGCTATAGTCCAGAAAAGTTCCAGGCAGACAATCATATGATGCCAGGCTTGCATAAAAACCATCAAATGTTCCAATCTCTGGAATATTAAAGGAGCCCTGATTCGCTTCTCTCTGAAGTGCATCACCGAGCTGTATTGCTAAGTTATCGTAATGTTGTACTGTGCTCCCGGCTGACCCTTGATCTGTGTAGATTCCGAGACTTATCGTTGGGGTAATCTGTCAATTGAAATGCCAGTTTAAATTCTGGTTAATCCTTGATCAACATAGAGCTGTTATTGGATATAACAGAACATCGTCACCAAAGTCGTGTTTTTTGGGTTTTGAATTAAATGTACATGTGGGCCATATATTACCGGTTTATATAATAACTATAATACTCATCTCCAATTTGCAGGTAATAGGCAAAAGATTTTATTTTTATTAATATTATTATTATTTTTCTGCATTGCGTAAACTTTTGTTCTCAAAGTACATGTATTTGATGTTTTTCCTCTGAAACTGACTTTGAGCAATTTAATTGAAAAGACTTGATAGTTGTACCACTGTTTAGAATCCCATTTGAGTTTGAGACCTCTGATCTTTTAGAGAAAGCTCATTACATTCTTTCAAATTCCTCCTAATCTTAGTCTTGTAAGTCTACTTGCAGAAGACCCAACTGAGGCAGATAACGTTTGTTTGTATCGTCCTGGAAGTGATTTTATTTATTGTTACAGATATATTATTTTAACCTTTTCCATCGAATGTGGCATGTTGAAATTAAAGGAAAAGAGTGAAAAACGGTTCCATCGCAATGCCAGCATTTTGGATTTTGGCGTCTCTAAAGTGGCTATCTTTGAAATCCATCTTCTTCAATAAATATCTATGGAAGTTGATGAAGCTTGGTAAACACATTGTTTGCATAGTATCTAAAAAGTGACATATTATTTTGAGCTCTTCGTAACGAAAAGAAAAGTATGAAGAAATTTTTGAATATGTCATGTAGGGAAATTTCAAATTTTGCAATTTTTCCATAACTGAAAAACTACTTTTCTCCAAAACTTATACATGTATTAGTTTTACTGCAAAAATGACGCATGTCAAATCTGATTATAAACAGTTAAGAAACAAAATTTTGAAAAAGTAGAAAGCAAAACAGTATTGTGTTTTGAGAAAAAAAGCATTTAACATTTTTTTTAAGGGAAAAAATTGACATGCAGAATTTCTTTTTGGCCTTTAGCCTTAAAGCAGCCTTTTTTCACATACTAGCTCTCTCTCCATGACGGCTGTCTTCCTTGTCGCCTTTTCCTGGCTTTCTGTTCCTATCCTTTCTCAAAATTTCCTCCCCATCATTATAAGACTAAGAGCTCCCAAAGAGTTACTTCTGGGTTTTTGAAGGCCTACATGTGGCCTTCATATCAACCAAGAATGTTTTGACCTTTACTACGGCATATAGTCCAAAACTGCGCTCTAAGGGCGCAGAAGAAAACTTGACTATTTATGGGACATGGAAGTTCATTTTAGAGTGCTTGGTGAAAGCTCACTGAAATTATGCGTAATCACGAGTCCATCCAGGCATTGGGGCTCAAAATATTGCTGGGTCATAATCAAGTGTTTCATGCAGCCCTTGCCTGTATACAGTCAAATAGTGATGATCTACCACTACATGTAGCAAACCAGTGGGAGACAAAACCTAGTTGACAAAAAAGCGGGCTATCTTTAATTGATCAAACACGTTAGAATAGACATATCCACTTTAAATACCATTTTTATATTCAGAAAAGGTAGGGCTTAAAAAAAAACAAACAAACCCAAAAATTGAATTTAAAATTTTTTTTTTTTTTTAGCAAAAAGCATATTTCAGATGCTCCCTCCACTCTTCCCCATCTCCTTCTTAAATTACATGTAATTGCCTCATAAATGTTTTAGCGTGTTATATTTCAAATTTGAGGCCTGAAGTTGTCATCCTTTTAAGACTTTTTGAAATAAATGTTCAGGTTTGTCATTGCAGTCGAGTCCTCTTAAATCGAATTTGCTGCCATCAACCTAATAGGTTCGGTTAAAGAGAGTTCGTCTTCCAGCTTTAACAGAGGGGGAGAGAAATTCTCGAATGACTAATGAGGCACTATTTTCATTATTTTATTACAGGATTATTTCCCTTTATACAGAAATCGCGCTATGGCTCCCGACCTCTGCGTCTATCTTAAATTCAAGCCCTCTAGTATAATTGGATTGTTAGCCCTAACAAGAGCTGTGTTGAAAGCAAAAGTAATGTAAAGAAAAGTAGAGATAGAATGGTGTTGTTCTAGTCCTGAAAAGACCTGTTGATGAGTAGGTTTTTTAGCCCTGAAAAGGATTGTTAATGCTTTAGTCCTTAAAAGGGTAGTTGAGTAAGTTTTACCCCTGAAAAGAACTATTAATAAAGTTTTAACTCTGAAAACAGTTAAAGGAAGCGATCATATAGACTGTGAGGATATAAGCGAGTGAACCGCAAGCGAAAAAAAACAAAAACCCCAGACTAGCACGATGTAGAATCTGGCCTCTCCCGTCATGGTGCGAGAATCAACATCATAACACCGGCGCAGCACTCTATTGTAGCATGACCTACACACTTCGTAGTACATGTAATATATATGTAGTACATTTACGCACACACCTATACTTTGGCTCTGCCAGGATGCTTGATTATCGATCGACTGCTCGGCAGTGTTGGCCCTAGTACGCTGTTCATTCCCCCCTTCCCCTTTTCGCCCGTGAAGACATGGCCTTCCTACGCTGCGCGCAGGCACAATACATTGTTTAACCCCTCTCCTTGGTTGTGAAACCGCCGGCATCTGCATTGGTGGAAACCACGTGTAGAGGACACAAGCCAATTTTTACCTTTGTGGTTGCGCTAACCGGTTCAATGTAAAGGAAACTCACGGCGATGGCTTCGAATTTTGCGAGAGGCATTTAATACCGTACGATAATAATAGGCGCAAAGAGGAAAGAAAATTTATTGTTTCGTTTTTATTCGATTTATCAGAAATTCATTTTATCAGAGTTCGGTTTGATGGGACTCGACTGTAGTTGGAAAATGGTAAAAAAAAACAAAACAGAAGAAACAAAACAGTCTTGTTTCGATACTATTGACATGTGCTGGTACTAGAAATTAAGTCAAACTAAAAACTTCAATTTTGCTTTCCTCATTCACTAGTACATCATTGTCTATGATGCAAAAAATATTTATCTTAAGAAACGGTGAAATGCATTTTTTTAGTACTACATTAGTCAGTATTAGTAGCGCATGGATACAATGCAGTTGGCATGACGATTAACAGAGGAAAGAGCTCAATGCTTTCCCACCTGTACACTAAACTGGGCAGAACTTCCTGCACTTCTCTTTCGTCTCCCAAGTGGCGAATAACAAGTCACTTGCACATCTGCATTGGTAAGCGTACAACTGACCCCATTGGCAGTACAGTATTGCTGCCATGTTGATGATCCATATAGAGTTCTGAGAAATTTTTGTTTCATGTCATTGCTGTTAGGACTGCAAGATCCACTGCTATAGTAGAAGTCGGGCTTTGTTATGGGCTGATTCGGACGGCGCCGCACTACAAAATTAACAACAACAACAAAAAAACACAACATGAAATTATGGTCCCTTAGTGTTTCTATGTCAAAGGGCTTTTCAGTCAGATACCAACCAGACAAAAGTTGTGATACTGTAAGTCAAAGAGGTAATTTGCAATAGAAATTACCACAATGTTGTTGATAGGGTTATGAACTTTTCATCAAGAGCATAATATGTTGCCTGAGCTCCTATGCATGGTTGTAAAAAGAATATAGGAACTAGCTGAGTAAGTGGTTTGACCATTTTTCTTCTCATGAGATTCTGAAGTTGTAGTCATTTTCATTTTTGGCTTATATATAATATATATACTATAAAAGCTATATCTTTTTGTATCTTTCTTTTCTTCTTCTTCTTTTTTTTTTAATAAATAGATAAATTCGAAAGAACATCCCTTCACTTATGATTATTTTGCGTTCAAGTGAAGCTCCATTGTCTTTTTCAATGTGAAAATTAACTGCAAAAGGGAGTTTACTTAGTTAAATAACCACAGAGTGAAATTAATGAGCTTTCTTAATCAGCTAAATTACTTCCCTTTGCCAAGTACTAGAGTTATAAGACAAGCCTTGAAAAGAAGGAAAAACCAATATGTTCCTATTACTTGAAACAGATGAAACAAAGAATTATGGATACTTAGCACAATGAAAAACAAAACAAAACAATTAAAAAAAAATGTTGTTTATAAACTGAATTTTTCAGAATTTTCCATTACTCAAGTTTTAAGTGACAAAAGAAAATGTACCTTGTATTTGTTTTTGGTTTGTTTTTTACAATGCTACAAACTTTCAGACTTTGGTCATCTGCCACGTGAGCAGGCAATACAAAACTAATTTCCATGCATGTATGTCATTTTTTGTAACAGTTTAAACAGAAATGAGTTTTTTGGCTTTGGTTAAAAAAAAAAAAGGAGGGGGGAAAAGGGGGGGGGGGGGGGAGGGGGCG
>JBCEWB010647245.1:0-17632 GCA_039654565.1 Peronia peronii
TCACATATAAACGTTGGACACGAGAGATTTGATCAAGGGAGTTGCTTCTTCCTACCTGTATGTGTCTGCCTATCTGACAATCTGTTTTTTAAAAAATGTTTCTATGTCGATCTCTCATCCTCTCTCTTTCTTTCTCTCTCTCTCTCCCGTTGTATGAGTGTATCTGTGTCTCCAACTGAGATAAATCAGGTTTATTTTTCGCTTTCAATAATTTGTGCGATTTTTCCTGTCACTTAGCATATATATATATATATATTTCATTCTGATATCATCCTCTCTTCTCCCTCCGTCCTATCATTTTGTCCCTCCTCCCCATATTCTCTCCCCCCCCCCCCCCATCCCCCATCCCTTTCGTCTACTGTGTCTTATTGCAAGCAAAGCGATGTCATATGTCATGAATGTTGTTGATCATTGTGTGTCTCATGTAGTCATCATACTATAATTTGAAAAGAGATTCAATTTGAATTAGATGCATTTGTCATCCCATTATAATTATATTATTTTATGTATGCCAATTTTGTATTTAAATATAATTAAATATGAATTTAAATATAAAAAAAAAAGCTTTAATTGCTATGTTTTAGCTATGTTAGGAATAAACAGATGAATAAGTACAAACCACTTAGACTGCTTATTTCAGCAATCCCACTCACTATTCCTTTTCCTCACAGTTAAAACCAGCAATCGTCACGACTAAAACACAAATGGTTTTCCTGGTACTAGTGGGGAACTGAACCCCAGTTCTATCATGTACATGTGGTGTCGGTAGCCAAGCGGTTGGGCCGTCGGACTCAGGATCTTAAGTTCTGGGTTAGAATTCTGACAGATCCCGACATTTTGTCCTTTGGAAAGACAATTAACACGCGTTTCCTGACTCAAACTAGGTTTAAATGGATACCCGACTATAGACAGTGATTGATATTGTTTGACTGATAAGGGTTTGAGGGCCTAACAGGCAGCCGCCTTATATACTTTCTAGGAAGCTGAGAACGTTTATGAGTGTCTTCTCTGGGTCTGTCGAGGTAAAAATAGAGTGTAAAGCATTTAGAGTCTGTACTGTACGGGGATGAGCGCTATATAAATACTCTCTATTATTTTTATATTTACCGATGTTCTTTGCCGACAGTGTTCTTGTAATTCTATCTTACGCTCCCTGCCTTTTATGTAAAGCAGTGATTCTGGAATAATGTATATAATATGCCATTCCATCCTGGGACTCTGTATTGTCATCCAAAGAAATGTAATATTCTAGAAAGCAAGATTTCACTGCAATGGATTCGTTATAAATCACCACATGACCAGAGGTGTGACCATGCAGATGCTGAAATTAGACCGGAAAACAATGGGGCAAAATATTGGATACTTTCAATTAAAATGCAGGAAATACTTTTCAATCTATCCTTTTGCTCTTAAATATTTCAATAATTAACTGCAAAGTGTCTCTTAATATATTAAATGATCACAAGACAGTGGATTCCACAATGTAAAGACAGAGGCCCTCTATCATCCATCAGATAATAACTCTATGGAGCAAACTAAGTGGTCCTTACTACCACGTGACCATTGCTAAATTCAGAACAAGTTTGCTTAGTTCCGAATCATGTCTCCCACCTCCATCCTCACCCCGTAATCTAAATTAACACTTTATGTCTTGGTGAATGTCATTTTATGGAATTATGATCATTCCATGTGATGTCCGTGTACTCTTGCAGCCAAGCCGAGGATAGACGAAAATCACAATGGTATGCAGTACGGCCAGCGGAACTATGACCGAGGACACCCACACCCCAGGCCTATGGGCGAACCTTTCAATGATAGATCGTAAGTGCATCTGCGATGTTCAAATCTCTCTCTTCTTTAACTGTCTCCCTCTGTTTTTCTCTCTATCTTTCAGAATTTCTTTCCTTCTTTTTTCACTCTCTTCTCTCTTTCTTTCTTTCCCTTTTTCCTATCTTGTCCTCTTTTCTTTTATCATTTTATTTTTCATGTGCTGTCTCTCTCTCTCTCTCTCTTTCTATATTCTTCCTTTTCTCCTTCCCTATATACAGCCATCAGTAATCTTTTCATTCTCCTCTCTCTTTCTCTTCGTTGTTTGCCGTCTCCATTACTTTCTCTTGCTGATCATTGGTTTCATTTTTTTTTTCAGGCATGTTTCGAAATACCGTTTTGCTTTATCATATATCTCTTTCTTTTTCTCATATTTTAATCTAGTCAAGTCACTGAACCTCTAACTATTGGCTGCAGCACCAGAGACAGGTTTTGTAGGCTCTGGTAAGGAGTTTAATAAGTTAGAGAAGAACTGACTCCTGGCTTCGTCGTGGCTAGACTACGACCATGATAGAAGGAAGGTATTATCACGATTGGTTCCACAGAAGAGCGCGGAAAAATCTGGGTTTTGTCACTGCTATATAATCAGAGTAAATAAAATTAGACAAACCAATCAGCATTGTCATGTCAGCTATTATTATGTAGTTTGCTTAATGAACTGCAGCAGCTGCTGCTTTATCGATAAATTTTGATTTCATAAGGCTGCGATATGTTGCTGTAGTTGTTATCTGTTCGGGTCAGCCTCTTCGCTGAAACAACACGGCTGTTCAAGACGCATGATAAATATTTACTAGAGATTTTCAACATAATCTTACTGCGACATGCAAAGCGTAGTGGAGCTGGTGTTATTGATTTTATTTTTCAAGCTTATTAGTTTAATACAGTCCCATATATAAATGTAAGACCTTGGATTCTGCCCCCCCCCCCCTTTTTTTTTTTAAATTCACATAGCAAGTGGATGATAACTAATTAATGTAACCGAGTTTGTCGAAACCGTTTCTTCCAGTTCGAATCCTCTTCGTTAGAGATCAAAAGACTGTTATTAAATCTTTAATGAGCTAGGATGTCTTCCAGTGGCAGCACGCTGTGGATGAGAGCGGAGAGTTTATAAACAAGCGATGGACGCTTGTAGCTGAAGCTCAGTCAGTGGCTTTGTCTAGTGGATTGGAGCTATGTGCATAACCTCCTTTGCTTTCTTCTAAATGCCAGGGCGGATACTTAAATACACAATCTCTCTGCTTACAATGAGGTAAAGTTGATTCGACTGATTTTTGAGCAGGTTAAATTGTGACCATCGTAAAAAAGAAATCTATCATATTCTTTTGGAATACCTGTTAAGTTATTGCTGTTTTTTAAAGAGCTTTTCTTTTTCAGACAGTGTTTTTGCGTTACGTTATGAGCCGTGAGTCTGAAATGACATGGTATTACGATCTACAGGTTTACTTTGAAATGAAGAAATACAGTAATTTGCATGCTATTTATGAAATAACAAAATCTAACTTTGAAGGCCATTGACCTACTAAAGTTGTTTTGAAATACCATCTTGCTATTTCCCGGCTAACCACGAAATGACAGATGCACCCTAGTATTCCGCAATTGTGAAAGATGTGTTTGGGATTGATTTTCTTGTCTTGTGATGTCGGTGGTCTGGGTTTGATTACTAGCGGGGACCGGCATTTTGTCATTGGGAGACACAATTACACAGAATGTCTACCTTCACCCAGATTAAAATAGTTACCCGATTATGGCTGGAGAAAGTCGGTAAATTGAGAAAGTCTTAAGTGCTTAAGAGGCAGGCGTCTTGAATGTCTTCAAGGGAGCTGAGAACGTAAATGAGTATTTCCATTAGGTTTGCTGGGGCGATAACGGCTTCTAAACGTTTAGAGCATGTATTGTACAGGAATAAATGCTATATGATTGCCTCATACCTATCCATTAGTGTATCTGACCGATCTCTACCTACCTGTTTCAGAGACAATGACATGGACAAGCTCAGAAAACAGCGCATGGATATGGATGAAGACATCATGAGAATGAAAGAAAGACAGCTGAAGGATAAAATGGAAAAAGAAGAGGAGAAGAGAAAGGTGAGGGAGAGTAATGGGGTGCTAAACACACTGTTCAAAAACCGTTTTAAGTGTGTTACTTTTTATTAATCCAGTAAGCACCGTTCATGTTGTACTGGCGAAAGTGTGGAAGTGAGAATAAAATATTTTTATCACTACATGTATTGGAAGAGCGAAAACGAATAAATTTGAGATGATTGTGAAATAAAATAATAATCTTTAAAAAATGGAATTTAACAAAGAAACTAACAAAAAAAAACATACAAAACGATTTAAGATACATATAGAGACAGAGGAAATATCTCTACATAAGAGTATATTAGCTTATCCAATAGCAAATATTGGCACCAAGGCCGCATTTGAGACCCAATAATAAATCCTCTAAGACCCATTAAGAGAGTGAGAGGGCTTCACACTTCATGACCTTTGTTACTTTGATGTCCTCTCTGCCAAATTGTAGAGTTTTGGGAATACTGAATTTTTTTTTTTATTGTGTTTAATAGCCAATAGATTTCTTTTTTTTTTTTTTTATCTCGAAAATTTATTTTCCTTATGTTTTTTTTTTCTCTTTCAAATTTACTAACATATTTTCATCATATTTCGGATACAAAACGGAAGAAAAAAAATCATCTTGAGAAAAGAGACAACAACCGAATAAAATACCTATCATTTCAGAGTCTTGAAAACACTCAACAGTTCTGTAGGCTCAAACGCTACTGAGCATGTCGTGTTAAATTTTGACACAAGGATTAAGGGCATTGGTCAGTCTTCTTTGCTTACTTAAACAGAAACAGACGGGTCTATAAGACGATAATCATCAGTTGATAGTCTGGTGCGAGAGGTGATCCGAAAATTTGTACATTGTAAAGATGTATCTAGATTTTCAAGATATTAGATAATTGGGGCTGATAGATCTCAAAGAAATATCTCTCCTTTCTCATTTTCTCAGAACTATGATATGCTCACAAAGACATTTCCCTGGGACCAGCGAAGCCAAGGGCACGGTGGACCAAGGGTGAGCGTTGATCAAGATCATAATTACGCACAATATTATTTTAACTCTTACATAGTTGAATGTCTATTTCTGTATGGTTTTGAGTCTTTTCTTTGACTTGAGCTTGTATGCCTTTCTTTATAATCTTTTAATCATTTATTATCTGTGACATGTTTATTTAAGGTGGCAAATCAACTCAAGATTTGTAACTTGTAACTTCTCTGGCACACTTGTTCAATACTTTGATGAGAACCCACACTGTTATTTTGCTACATATCTATATTTCTCTTCATAAATGTGTGCTTAGTCAGTAAGTATGTATTTTAGCTTCTTCTGCAATGGCAGACTTGCTTTTCCCTCACCACTGAATTTCTTCATTTTTGCTTTTGGAAACGCAAAATAAATCTTATTTTGTATTTCTGTAATTATCGACATCTCATCCTTATTCTACAAAAAAAAACTATTTTCCTAATGAAAACATGATTTCGATGTTATATCAGATCTATTAGGAGGTCATTTAAATGGAATCATAACATTAGCTAGCAGCTATCCGTTTTATTGTAGACAGGCTGCTTATGTTTTACAGATTTCCTTTACTGTAGAATAAGTGAGATTCAGATGATCAGAATCTACCATGCAAAACGATCTGCGGAGACTTTATAAAGCAATGAGTGAAGAATTTATATTAATAGTTGTTCTTCATGGCATTTAAAAAAAAATAATTATATTTTATTCTTACAATTTTTCATCATGATCAGCTATTACTGATTAAATCTTGTCATTGCCAGTGTTCAGATTGTTATTCAGATTGTTATTAAAGTTTCCTAGTTGCTTTTATTAGTTTCGTATATTACGACTTCATCCACGGTCGCGGCCTTGTTCTTCTTTACTATTTTTTAAACCAGATCTTTCACCGTATCTTTGATCCGGGAAATGGATAGTGTTTACATAATAAACAAGAAAACAAAGTGTATAACTGCATGTTCATGGCAATGACCTGAGGTGTTTGTTGCTAGGCTGTTAATACTTGTTGCTCGTGTTAATATTATTTCCCTGTAAACTGAGTAACAGTGTCTGATATGATGACTTTATTCTGACCTGAGTTTTTCCCTGGGACTTTCGATTAGGGCTCAGGCAGTAATAGGAGACAGAAGTTTTTGGAGACAGATATGTCCCCTCGCCATCAGGAAGGTTATAAAGATGTAAGTACTGGACTGCACTTCACTGCCTTTGACTTGACCTTTTGTGTTCACATTGCACTTGGACTAGATGGCTCACTGGACACAGTTGGCATTTTGCCTTCAGAATTGTAATCTTTCAGAGTGGACAAACTATAGTATGTCAGCTATAAGAACATTAATCATCTAAACTTTAAGTAGAGAACTCCTTTGTGAAACTTGAAATACCGGTAGATGATGTTTCTTTGGCAGATATTCGTCTGCACTTTAATAAAAAAAAATTCATTTCTGCTAACTATAAAAGTATACCCACACTGTACATGCAAAGAATTATTCAAGTTAATACATTATTGGTTATAGTTTCATTTTTTGATAGTAAAATATGTAAGGAAAAGCGGAGTTGTGTTGAAGGCCTGCAAGTTTTTCTAGCTTCCCATAAACCTATTAGTTGACAAATTATGCATCATGAAAGTGGGCAAGAAGAAAAACATGTATATCACAAAAATGTCGTGCATTCAATTGTAAAAGGGCTAGATAATAAAGAACAATGCAACTTTGTGTAATTTATTTATAGTTGTTGTTATTGATCGTTGAAATAACGCATTTTTCTGTTTAAATATGTTTGTTTAACGCCTAAAATGTTGTATAATTTTAGCTTCATTCACTCGGACTGGTAATGAGGAATATTATAGTTTTCATAGATGGCTATTAAATAGTTGTTGGTTAGGCGTGACTAGTCTGTAATCCAAGTGGTTTTGTTCGTGTCACTCAGTTGTATCATTTACATGTAATATTTTAACGACCGTGATCGCTGAAAGCTCATACAATCTGTCCATGATGGTTGTATACACAACTGGGACGATAATGTTATTCAAAGCTAAACGCTGAGCTCTTGTAGCGTAAGGTATATATTAAAAGGCCATACACGACAGTGGGTTGCCTTGAGATTTGCCAAGACCGGGACTCGTTCAAAGCATGTACACGATCTACATATGCTTAGAACAGACTTCTGACAGGTCAAAATCTGCCTACGTCAGAGATTTGGCCGAAGCCAACGTTCTTTGGCATTTAACTGTCTCGATGGACATATCCACATCACCAATCAAAGCTGGAGAGCATAATATTCTACAGACTATTCCGAAAATCAATGTTGAACTTGTCACATCTCGAACTTGACTGATAGATGATATATTAGAGAAAAGCTAGCGTTTTGTCGTAGGAGTGCATAAGCGGCCCGGGCGAACTTCATTGTGACAGCAAGGCATTGCATAATATCCGCCAGGGTGTCCTCAAGGCATATCTAGGGCAAACCTGTGATATGTATAGCCTGCTTAAACAATCTGAAGCAGATAATTTTATTTACCCTGTTTCACTTCTTCTTTTTCTTTTTTTTTTTCTTTTTTTCATATCCCCATTAAATACAGTATAAGTCAAAAGTAACGATTTTTTTTCATCTGTAGCACTGCACATTTCTGTCTCTGCACGGAAAGAGCTAATACAATGCACTCTAAGATCATTTCATGACACAGTTCTTTCTTTGCATCTTTAAATAGCTCTTACTTCTCTTGGGCAAAATATATTGTCCAACCTGTCTCTCAGGATACTTCCTGTTTAATTGTTACAACAACGGATCCGGAAGTTATAAAAGGCACGTGCAAAACAATGATAGCATATACTCAGCTTCATGTTTACAATACCAGATGTAGGAGAGTTCTGGGTGTAGTATTAATAGATTTATTGTTGAAATAGAGTTCACCAATATCACGAAAAATCCCATCGGTCTTATCGACCCATGACCTTGGTCTTTCCTCGGCTGTAAATTTGCCTCACTTTTTGGCTTGACCCTGTTTCTGTGGGCAGGAAATTTATGACTCAAACTCTTCGCTATGAAGATGTCCTCCAAATAATAATACTAGTGAGTAGTGTTAATGATTTAATTACGAAGGAACACGACTGATGTATTTCCGGTGGGAAATCCAGTCGAGTATTTCTGAAATATTATGTTCTGCTGTTGTAGATGCTTTAAAAATCTATAAAATACTACTCTTTTTCTTTCTTTTTTTTCTTTTTTTTTTAAAGTCTGTAAGCCGCTTTATTAGTCTTTAATTATGGTGTCTCGATAATTACGTACACCTAATACTTTGGGACAGAATATGTTATGTCAATGAATGAATAATATAATATGTGTTCTCTTTATGATGAGCATGTAAAGTTGGGTGGAAATCAAACAATTCAATTATCTAAATATCTTTCACATAAATCTATAGCCACTTACACATGACATAATTCTTAACCATAGACTCACACTGTCTGTCAGATATAGAGTAAATTAGCATGTGTCATGGTTTTGGCTTCACTGCTTATGTATTGTCTTTCATTTTTGTGATATCTGGGACACTTTTTTCCCACAGTAACATTCATCACCTTACATATGTGTTACGAAATACAGTTCAGTTCTATTTCACAAATTTGTTTTCCTCCCTACAGCTGCGAATTTAGTTCTAGTATAATCTTTCTGTCTCAATCTGTCTCTCTTCTCCGTCTTTCTCTTTTCTTGTTGTCGTTCCGTCAACTTGGCTTTCCATCCCTCTTATCTCTCTTATAGCAAGATAAATAGTGAATTATAGACTTTCTCTAAGTGAAACAAAAATGAAGAAATTTTTTTTTTTCATTCATTGTTTATGTAAATGTTAATGTTATTGTCTGATGACGGTTAGTGCTAGTTATCGTTTTCGCATTACAACACCTGTCTCCTATTTTCCTTCTCTCTTAGCACTTAGAAAAAAAACGTGTTAAAATGTCATTTATAATAAATTTGTTTTCTAAACTAAAATAATCCAGAACTCAGAGAAACAAGAGTATCAAATATCAAGGGTAAGTGTAGTCGAAGACTTATAGAAGTTGCTAGAAACATTCCACTACTAGTAATAGAGATCAGTAACCTTTCTGTATTCCCGGTCAAGATATTAATATCTATAAGTGTTTGAGTTTGCAATCAAATGGTTTAGAAAATGCCCACCTTGGAACATTTACAAAAAAAAAGTTATCTCAGTCAAACTCACATTGTGAGACAATAAAATGTTTCAATATAAAGACGACATGACAAAGTGAGACTAAATAAAGTAAAAGTTATCTGTCTTCTCCTGGTACAGCTTTTACTCCTTTCTTTTTAGCTTACCTCTGCATGATACATTTATTATACATTTACACGTAATATTTAAATTTACTGTTTAGGATTTGATTTCTTTCTTCAGCCCTTACTGAGTAACTGTAATGCCTTACCTGTATCTCTCACAGATAATATATTTAAAATGTGACAAGAATTTAATCTCTTTAAAGAAATGAACCCTCCCCCCCTCAAAAGA
This sequence comes from Peronia peronii, assembly GCA_039654565.1. Lineage (NCBI taxonomy): Eukaryota > Metazoa > Mollusca > Gastropoda > Systellommatophora > Onchidiidae > Peronia > Peronia peronii. Next base: position 9,431 of record JBCEWB010647245.1, read on the forward strand.
AAAATTTAAAAATTGGTTTGAGGATAGTAGTGTATTGTTCAGCTGTTTTGTCATAAGTTCCCCTGATTTAGTCATTTATAGTATTTTTTAAAGTCCCAGCCTGCAACATAGACAAATTATTGAAAACATCAACGTAGCCAACCAGGGGTTTTTATCGTTTGATATGATTAATTTAACGCCAGTGATATGTAATTTGTTTCCTCTTCATTTAACGTCCTTCTATAATAACAAAAGAAGAATAGACGGTGAATAGTGTTTTCTGAAATTTAAAAAAAAAATGGGTACGCCTTTCTCCCAGCACACTACAAGATTTTGTTTTGAGTGCAAAGTTATCGTGTGAGTTTGTTCAGATCTTCTATTCCTTATACTTGTGACTATTACAGTTCCATTTTATCTAACCTTATCTAGTTTACTCTATCAGTTATTGTCAGTACAACAATTTCAATCGTTTTACATAGTCTCCCTTTGTTAATCATGAGTGAAATACTAGTCCTAGTCTATACCACTTTGGTATCATAATAACTTGACTTCACGTGGCGTATCACCTCGCCATCCCTGTCAAAAGATTGTCCTCCTAGACAAACTAGCATATTTCATTTGCCTCATTATATGTACAAAAATTAAAGAATGTATATATGGATCAATATTCTTAGCTAACCACAGCAAAGTGGCATGCGTTTCTCTCACGTCACTAGATTGTTTTTCTCTTTACCAATTGTTGATGTATATTCCTATCACTAATATAACAATAATGATAATGTGTCAGGCACATGGCATAGGAAATGTAGATAAAATAATCTAAAGCATGAAAGAAAAAAAAACACTTATTGTAGAAGACACAATGCTACATGTGTGCTTCGTGAAGAATTATCATATAGAAATAGTTGCAGCGGTAGTAATGTTGTAGCTAGGGTAGAGAGAGAGAAAAACTGCTGCAAATATGAGATGCGACTGCTATTCTATTTTTATCTGAACTGAGAACTCCGCAATGCTGTCAAATGATGATATCAATAGTGACATGTCAAACTGCCTGTAACGTGAGCACATCAATGCCTTTTACAGTAGGTAACAACGTAACAACTCAGGGCTGCTCATGCATAATCTTTCATTTACTCTTCGATCTGTGTTTTGTTCTCCCCCATCTCATATAACAAACTGAAAATAATAATTGTAATCTTTTATTGCTCTACATGTAGTTAAGGATATCTCGCTCAGTCACAGACATTGCCGTGCCGATGGTGAATTTTGCCAAGAACATAGGATCATTCATGTCAGTCGTGAGAAGAGAGAGAGATTAGGAAACTTTTTTGACTGTGAAATTGATGCCCACTTTATTTTAAATGCCGTTACATTCTTTGTCTGCATAGTAGTGTTTTATATTCACCGCTCAGGATGGTAGATATGTTTTACAGTGCAAAACTAAAGTATATCACATCAGTTGATGTTTTGTTTGTTACCTTTCATTATTATATATTACCATTCTTGATTTGGCATTATCGCTGATATGCTATTTTATCATTACGTGACTTTGTCAAGGGCTAAAGAATAAATACGGAAATTGTGCTGGTAGTTGGGTTGAAATGTTGGAATCTTCTTCCTCACATTATTTTTCAAAAGTAATTTGCATATACTGATATCAAAGACGTTGATTTAATATTATATTATTGAAGAAATAGGCCAGTAGTCTCTGAGTCTATCCGGAAGTCTTCAAAAAACGGAGGAAATTATGTTCTTTGCCATGTTGATTTGTGAGACAACTTAAGCTTTATGTATAAATTAAATATCTTTAGGTCGGCCATTTGTGTTAGTACGCCATTCTGTGAGGCTAATGAAAACCAAATGGGAAAACGCACAGACACATATAAACATGCAAAACTAATTGCAGTTCTTGGTTTCTTTCTCCAGAAGCGAGAGACTGACCTGTTCCTGGACACGCTGGGAGGTCCAGGAGGCACAGTACTACGACAGAACGGCTCGCCCTCCCTGACAGACCCACGCTTCACACAGCAACAGAACCAGTTCCAACAGTTCCAGGGCACCTCCCCACGGCCAGGCGGGATGACACCGGCAGAACTGCACGAGTACAGTATGAAACTAGGTCAGTAATTAGGGATAAGGTTAACTCTCAGAATGTCAATAGCACGTATTCGAGTATCAAGGATGACACTTCTATTCATGTTGAAGAAAATGTAATTTGTTCCTTAGGGGATAAAATTATAATATGATTGCCACGTAATTACGATATTGTAAAGTGTTTGGCGAGGAATTCCACTCCAAAGTGTGATGAAAGGCTCCATGGCTAGATTGGTCCTTTGACACCTATAAAGTTAGCTATCCTTGAACATGCCGAATAATAATATCAATACCGACGCTTCGAAACTGGCAATAACAAGAGTTTTACTTCCTTTGGTTACTTTTGGAACATTTTAAAAAGTTTCCTATAATAAATTTCCTTTCTCAACTGAAATGAAACAGACCTTAAAGAAACAAGGGTATTAAATAAATCATGTAAGGGAAATTGATGGCTTACCAAAATTGCTAGAAATGCTGCATAACTAGAAATATCAACCACCAGCCTTAAATTTCTTCTCATGTAAATCCCCCGAAAACATCTTAGCATTCACTGGCATTCGATCATCAAAAAACGACAATGGTTTCGTGGCATTTTACTGCCCAGCAAGCACTTGTAGATAGTGTCACCATTGCAGGGCAACTGAACTTAGAATTTTCGCGTTCTCAAACATAATCTTTGCCATCTCCTTCTTCTAATTGCTCGAACAACTGTTTTACCCACTCCGTTGCATATCGAGGTCCTCCCAGCAGATTTGGAATATTTCCACAATCATTCAAAGATCATCTTAGCTTAGGCCTCTTGGTCCTCTCAAACAAATCATAGGCCTCTTCGATCTTCCTACTTTTTGAAGACTAATATTTCACCCATTTCTTTGCATTGTAACGCCTTTGCTGTCTTTTCCATAGTCTCGTCCAAGGACTAAAAGCGAGGACGCCTGAGTCTGGGATATAATACGTAGTCATCTATACCTTCATATCCTTCAGAGTGATGTTTCACGCATTGAACTGTGATCTCCTTTCTTCTTTTCCAGATCAAGTCAGCGAAGAGAAGAAAATGATGAAGCAACAAAGGCGTATTGAAGGTTTAAGAAAGCAAATAGACGTGGTAAATTCTTTGAATCTCTCATAATGATCCATCAGAATCAGACGTTCTCTTATTAATAATACACATAATATTGATGTCTCCTGGATCTGGCTTCGAATATACAAATGCAAGAATATCATAAGCAGCAAAACTAAACTTAGAAACTGAAGAATCATTGATCATTGTGTTCCATGAATCAATCACAAAATGGATATTTAATAATAATTATGACAATAAACCTTTACCCCTGAAGAACGCGAGGTACCATACAGAACCAACGTGTTTTACAGTCACATACATAGAATAAGCAGCAATACATACGGAAGCAACAACATTCGTACATGCTCATAGTATGGCATATAAACATGATCGGAGATTTGCTCTCACAATAATACAATTCAAACACGTCATTGCAGTTGTAAGCATGATTGACAAACATCTCCAGGAAATATAATACCAAAAACAAATAGGACAACTAAAAAAAAAGAGTCAATTTGATCTGAAAAAATCAGGCAATTTTTATACTCTCTTGCAATTTTATCCTGAAATGAGAATGTCTTGTAGATATTTTTACATGCCATGGATATAAAGATGTGAAAGGTTGACCGTCATGACTGAACACAAAGTGATAGACTACTATTGAAATGAATATAAGAAAATTAGTCGGTCTTTCAGATCAGGCTCGACGAGTGACAAAATACTACTGTTATGACTGTGACGTGACACTAAAAACCTATATTAGCTGGAAGTGTCTAACTTTGTCTTCAGATGAAATATGAGACTGGTGCCGATAATGGTATTGATATGTTCTCGCCTTACAGAAACAACGCAGGTATGTGAAACAATGAGAATAGTCCTTGATAAGCTGTGAGTTGGCCTTACTATGCCAATGTGCCTCTATCTTTTTGTGGGTTTGTGCAAACATTATGAGTCTGTGTGTCTGTCTAATAGGACTAGGGAAATGAAAAATGTTTATACATGAAGATAAAGATGGGCAAAGGTAAAATACTGGGGAATCACTGGGAGTGCAGTTCAGTGGTAGGAAAACCAATTGTTTAAAATCTAGTTTTTAAAGTTTATATCTTTGCCTAACTTATCTCTTTTCTCTTTTTTTCCCCTTTGTGTGTGCGTGTCTGTTCTTTCGGTTTCTTTTGGTTTTAATGCAATCTGACCATTACAGTGTGTATGCTGGCAGAGTCAGAACCACTAATGTCATGTCATCCCTATTACTTTGTTATTGTTATTCTAACATAAACGAGATTATTATTATTAGAGAGATCATTATCTTTCTATACAGTGGGAGATCGTTGTCCCCAGCCCTATTACTTCCCTTTACCAAACACAGGACGTGTTAAGCAAACAGTGTAGAGAGAAAAAAAAAAGACAAAAAAAGACGTTTCTTCTTGTCACTCACAAGATTTAATCACACAAACATTTCACAAAAAGTATAGCAATAAGAAGAAAACATTTTCTTTATTGTACACTTTTTTTGCTGGAAGTTTTCCTGGTGCATGTTTCAAGCAAAGGGCTTAAAAGTGTTTTCCTTCCTTTACACACTGTTTGTTCAACACTTCTTTTATTTGGCACGGGGAAGTAACAGAGCTTGGCAGAACGATCTCAAATTAAATAGTACACCCATCATACTACATACTATGTCTGGCGATTTTACTTTCGAAACAGAGGAAAAAAGAGAAAAAGTGAAGATATAATGAGATAGTGAAAATAAAACGGTGTCACTGCTGGAAACTGAGCCTCTGACAAGTTGCAATTAATCATCTTTTAAGAGGTAAAGTATAACGCTTGACCATCACATTATTTGATTTAAATATAATATTAACTGTGGCATTTGTAAATCACATGATAACCTTTAAGACTGAGGAAACCCTTCAAGGGTGAAAAACGACGAAAACAGAGAGGATCCAAATTTAAGTATAGCGGTCATCAGTTTTGATGCCATTAAAAGTAATTTGCTTTCGATCATGCATTTAAACTTCATTATTTCTAATTTCAGAGTACGGATCAACTGCAAGAAGTCATGAAGTGAGTCTAGTAATTTTCTTCAATCAATCTGCATCATTCCTGCAGTTTGATACAATCTTAGAAACATTCTTTTTATTTTGCTAGTGTCTCTAAGCTGCCAGTCAGAAGAATATTGTGTCATGACATGTAAGCCCAAGTTGTCTTCGATATACTTGTATTGATATTAAATGTGCATTTTAAAGGCATGTGTCTAACTGTAACGTCAGATTTATTATCACGTATGACACTTCATGTATAACTGGAAAACACTGTCGCAGTGACTGCCATATCTTTCTCCCAAAGGCTCCGATCAACAGATCAGATTTCTGGAATATTGTAACCCGTCTGTGATCCCACCTGGAAATTGCCAGTACAATACAATAACTGCACAACTGTTACCATTTTTCATCTAGGTTTGCCTGCTACATTTCAGTAATAATAGAGGACATAATAATAATATATTAATACAGCGCTTATACGCATATAGTACAGACTCTAAGTGCTCTATAAACCTCATGAATATTACTTTCATACTGACGAACACTCATATAAGTTGTCAGTTTGTTAGGAAACAGACACTGCGGCTGCATATTTGGCGCTGTAATTCATATCAATTTAAAACATACTTTATCTGTTGTATTACTCCATAGCAGAAGCGAAGTCTGGACCTAGAGAACTCTAAAGGAGGAGCTGGCGCACCAGTCAAAGATCCCAGAGGAAAGAACTTGACCCGCATGCCCATCACTCTGAGCAGGGATGACTATGGAGGTAAGGAGTTTTCACTGAAATTTAAACAGCAAATAATTCATAATTATAATTTCTAGCAAATGAAAATGTGTTTGATCTGACATTCTCAGGACAAAAATTATAGAATTCAAAGGCTTTAATTTTACAACACGAGAATCAATACGATAAAACTGTCGCATATTCTTTTACATTGTAATATGCGACTGATTGAGGCGCCGAGAGATCGAGAGATAATGTCGAGTAATATTTACCAGCAGAGTTAATTTGAAGTGGTGAAGTAAAAAACTAACTAATTTAATGAAATAATGCATAGAACCAAGGATAGAACCGCTGTGTGCTCTTTTCTTTTGTAATATGGAGGAAATCGAAATTGCAAGAGGCCATTTTATCCTTCTTTTTTAAGTATTCAGATAGATCCAATGCCGTATTGACAACTCTCATCTTTTATTGATAATCCCACGTCAATATCATATTCACTTGACAACAAGGACACTGTCGATGGCCATTTCGATTGAAATATTTGAAGAGTCCGTATTTCTTTTATATAGCCAAAAGCCACATTCATGGGCATACATTTCATTGGTAAACAGAGCACTATCACTGGGCATTTCCATATTCTGTGATTACATAGTATGCCCATTCTAATGTGTATGAAGAGAAATATGAACATAGCATTTGTTCGACTTGCAACCTCTGGAGAGCATAAAAATACACGATAACTCTTTGCTTTTAACTTCTTTTCATGATGGATTATTGTGATAACTTAACTATACGAACAATGTAACTCTATGTGGTTCAAATTGTCTACATCAGTTTTTATATTCGTATGGCATTATCTCGGCAGGGAACCTTTGAGAAGCACTGTTTTATGCATATATTTTTTTCCTGTTGAGTATGGCATGTCTCGTTGCTTTCCAGAGTCCCGAATCAGAGAAGACATCCCTGGGAAGGCCACTTTTGACCTCAATTTCATGGAAGAGGAGAATAAGCCCTATTATCCCTGGGGAGGTCAGGGCGGAGGTGCCCCCATCAGAGACAGAGAGGGTAACGTGAAAACACAGATTTATGGCAAACTGGAGGGCAAAGCGGTGAGTTGGAGGCTACTGGGATTGTCATCACATGGTGTTATTTTGTAAAACTGAGAGAAGGCCTACCAATGAATCAGTTTTTTAGAGGATACTATTCAGAGTACTTCTTTGAATGCAAAGAAATTTCAAATAAATTTCATGTATTTCCCACTATCAGATCACACATAAATTTGATGACAGACTGATGTTGATGAGATCAGAATTTTCACTGCCATGTAGTTAAAGAAATTGACTAAGTATGGAGCGGAGCATCAAAATAATTTTATCCCGAAATGAAATGAGCGAGGTTATTGTATAAGGATTGAGGTTTATTTTTCAGCAAATCAATCTGGAGAATATTTCAGTGCCGACTGGAGAAAAAATGGATATCTTTGCTTCTGATTCGTTGCCTTGTTAGAAACTGGTTTTCGTAGTATTTATTTAAAAATTCTGAATTTTACCAGTCTCTTTGCAGTATAATTTAAATGAAGATATGAAACTTTTGACATCTCTGACTGTCTCAGTGACCAATTTCCTTATCCATTTATTTCTCATGTTCTTTACTTTGTCGCCGGCAGGATCAGGAATCAGAGGTGCGACGCAACAAAAGGCGACAAGAGGTTCTGTACAATGAATTAAGTAAGTATACAGCAATGCAATGAAGATACACAAATACCAGCTGTTTATTGACTTACCTAAAGAGGAACTTTTATTAGTTGGAGGAAAGAGCTCTTAACTGAGGCCTTTTACAACAGATTAGTAGAATTCTAGAAGAGGTGTAATGTAGATACCGAAAAAAAGGTTTGAATACTATATCGATGAATATTTACAAACTATTTTATTTTCTTCGATTAACTGGCTGGCAAACCGAAACTGTATCTAAAGTCCATATAATATGTAGACATGGAAAACACTTTTAAAAAAGAAATCACATCCACATACATCGACAAAGAGATCATAAAGAATTGATATAAATAGGCTTGATGAAACTGTTTGTAGCATCAAAAAACTACAGGGTGGTAAACATCAAAAGTGTTGTATGCAAAACTTGGATGGAAAGGTCACTGAGAATGTTAAGGAGGGGGCGGGTCCTGAAGGTGACTTTTTTTTTATTATTAAAGATAGGCTATTTTAACCTTATCCATCGCATTCGGCATGTTCAAATTAGAGGAAAACAGTGAAAAAAAATCGACTTTTTCAAATAGTTGCCAT
>JBCEWB010647356.1:0-15636 GCA_039654565.1 Peronia peronii
GCCCTCGCGGTAATCGTTTATAGTAGTCGGTACTTTTGATTACCAGCCCAAAAAGTAATCGGTAATCGTGATTACTGGAAAACGGTAATCGCGCCCACCACTACCAACCACTGGGCGCTGGCCCTAACCTACTGGGACCCTCGGCTGGGACCGCCGAGGCAATAATCGCAGTATCGATATAGGCACTAATTCATTTTACAGTAATTTGTAAGACAACAAATTCAGGTGTAATACTTAACTTAGGAGAATACAGCACAAAAATCTGCAGACTCAAAATAAAATTTTTATTGCACCACATGGACAGCTCAAACGTCTGCTACATTATCCACCTGCACTCCAGAGTAACTTCCCTTTGCAGTTTTCTTCTTTAAACAATGTCTTCGCATTCTACCTATAGATAACTTTTTAAAGTTCAAACCACAGAGTAGATACTGTGGTTCAAACTCAACGAATGCAAACGTTACATTACTATGCACATTCAGAAAAAGGTAGATCTAGAGATCTTCAGGATCTAAATGGGTAGAGATTTTGATGCTGGATTTGAAGAGAGACTGCTACTCTTGACAATGGAGTGGGTTTTGAAAAAATATGTGAAAAAGTTTTTTATTAATTTCTGAGCTTACTTCTACCACAAAGACTGAAAAGAAGAAGAGACGAATAATACAAGTTAAAAAAAAAAATACTTTGAAACACGAGAAACCTGAGAGCAAGTCAACAGATGTGCCAGCCTCTTTAACGTCTTCCCTCTCACTCTTCCCTTGTTGGGTCCTTTACTTTTAAAAATAACGTGGAGTGGACTCTCCTTCACCCTCCTTCCCGTCTCGACCTTCACAATCCTCCCCCCTTCCCCCTCCCCCAACTCTTTAGTGAAGTATGGGTGGTATAATTAACCCTACGAGCGTCGGAGGGATATTGCAGAGAGGCTAATCATTCTTACAAACTGTATGATACATGTATTTATGTTCATTGTTCTAATGGCCCACTACCCGCCCCATCCCCACCCACTCGATGGACTAACGAACCATTGGTTATGTTTGGAGTTCAGTTACTGCATTATTGGCCGAGGTGACCACCAGTATGAGACAAAGCTACTACAAATAATAAATATAATAGATCTAATAATAATGAGGTGTTTCGAAATCGGTCACATGACCGACTTTTCGCTCACATGCTCAGTTTTGGGGTAGGCCTACATTCTCTGCTCAGGACACAGGTTTTGACAAGAATAAGCAATCAGACACATCACACCATAATTAGGCCTAAGCTTATAAACAAAGCCAGGTGTTAGCTATGTGTCCCCGGTCATGTGACCCATTTCGAAATGCCTCAAATTTTGTTTTGAAAAAGCATTCCAGCTCCTCCAACGTGCTACGTCTGTCCTCTTGTAACAAAACGTCTCATTTGCAAAAAAATCAGAGCGCCAAAAAGCCCTTTCAATCTGTTAATATTCCTATATGAAAAATATAATTTTTCAAGATAGACATGGGACCAGTAACAAAAGATAAGATATCGAATGTAACAGAAATCTAATTTGACCTAGTCTAGATTTAGAGTCTAGATATTATACATATGGACGTTCTGTGAGAGAGGGCAGTCCACTTCTAACTTCCCCCAGGCTAGTTACCATGCTGCTGACACAGATGACCATCCGTGCCGACGCGGCGCTTGCACCTTCGGCCTTTGAGCGTGGTGGCTTCACATCTAGGTTTACCTGTCAATGAGAAAGTATTAGATTATTATAAAGCATCAAAATGGTAAATGGGCCCGGAGGATGGATGGATGGATGGATGGATGGATGATGGATGGATGGATGGATGGATGGATGGATGGATGGATGGATGGATGGATGGTGGGTGGGTGGATGGGTGGGTGGATGAATGGAGGATGGGTGGGTGGATGAATGGAGGATGAGTGGGTGGGTGAGTGGATAGATGAATGGGTGGTGGCTGGATGGATGGGTGGGTGGCTGGATGGATGGATGGGTGGCTGGCTGGATGGGTGGGTGGATGGATGGATGGATGGGTGGGTGGGTGGTTGGGTCGGCGGGTGGATGGGTGGATGAATAGTTTGCATCTGAAATACTCTTTTAAAAAAATTGGTTAAAAATTCAATGAGAGAATCGTGCTTTCCCCGACCCGTCAGTTTAACGAGCACGTGATTTCCTCGTGTCTTTCCTTGTCAGTATTAAGCCTAGCATACATTTGGAATTAAAAGACCTGAGGTTTTTTACTTCATTTTTTACCCTCCGATGTTAGCTACCATGCGGCCGTCACTCATGTGAAGGGAAAAGTCAGTGCAAAGTTCATTCCATCTCTCAAACAGGCGAGAACAGTAGATCTAGCCTACTGAAACTTTGTAAAATTGGACGAAAAGGTTAGATGGCCAAGAGGATCTCCAGCTCTTTTAGTAAGTTTTAATAATGGTATTTCTTGTATTTAAATGTGATAAAAGTAATGCAAGTAATAAATAAAAGACAATTTAAAAAGCACTTATCCTAACTCTGAGCATACAAGCATTACTCCTCTTCTTTGGTAAATGCTTAATAGCATAAATCTACTACAGACAAATAGACATACAGACACAAGAGATAGATAAATGACAAGACGCCAAACATATAACTGATTACACATTTTAACTTACGCTGAGGTCTGGCTCGTGCCATCTCCACAGTGCTAACAGCTAGACTGAATAGAACTGCGAAATTTGCGCATGTTTAGAGCCTAGCTGCTGATTACAAGTTAAAATTCACGGGTCGCTCACTTTTTTTCACGTGTTTGTTGTTGGTGTTGTTGTTGTTATATTTGCCAGTTGGCCTTTCAGTCCCCTTGCAGAGATTTAGTTATGAGGTGACTGATCATGATCAAGTTCATTGACACGGTGAGCCTATTTTTCCGCAAAGAACTTGGGTTAATTTTTGAAAGGCAAACGGCCATAGAGCTAAGACTATCAAAGCAACTATCATTGGCACCGGAGCAAAGCAGTGCACTGGGGCGCCAAAGATAACTAGATCTAAATATGTAAATGGTCGAAAAAAATTAAACATAATTACATGTATTATATCGAAGTGGACAGGTCGCGCTGAGCGCGACAGGCTTCTGTGTCGCAGTCATAGACAGACTATTAATAGATATTAGCCCGGGCGCGCTTCACGGCGAGGATTCCATAGACCGAAAAGAGCGAGGCATGCGTCTCTGAACTAAAGGACCTCACTGGAGTCTGGAGAGAAACAACAACAACAACACACACACACATACTAGAAACACTGGGCGGTAAAGAAATATAAGACTAAGACTCTTCACTTTGAGTGACAGATTTATAAATTCAAAGCCTATCGACCCTGGATGCCCTCCAAATTTTTATATATGTAGTCGTGTATATGCTTAAATTACGAAAATAAGTAAATGATGGTAACAGTTGATACGAAAAGGGCACTAAAGGAAGGCTTACTGAAATTTACCATAGATTAGGCTATGCCAATCAGTGAATCGATCGGAAAATGAAGGCAAGAAAAGTAAGAAGGAAGAAAAGTGAACATGGATGATATGAAACAAAAGAGGTGTGGATCCATGGATCCCAGCCTACTAATAATTTTTTTTCCCTCTCCGTTTTGATATACCGTTAGATCTATACGATTAAATATCGATACGCCATAAATTTTCCGAACAAATTAAATTTCAACAATGATAAAAAACACGAATTTCCTCGATATACAGTATCATACGTATCCATGTCCAAGATTTGCATCAAGCAAACCGTTGGAAATCTGTGAAAACAATTGAATACTACACGAAAACACAAGGATTGAAAATGTGAAAGAGGAATTTGAATTGTTCTGTTTCTCTTTCTAAATCTCTCTTAGCATCAATGACTCGCAGAAAATAAAAAATGTTCATTTGTGATTTATTGGATCAACAGACATATTTCAAAAATTTATGACAGACACTGTATAATCTATAATGAAAAAACAAAACAACATGTATCTTATCTTTCATTTCGAGCTATGTCAACAATTATAAAATTTGAAACGATTACATCTAATGCTCTAGGAACATTCAGCTTTTGAAATGAGCTAATTGGAAAACAACAACAACAACAACAACAACATTGTTATGGCAACCGGGCACAAAAAAAAAAAAAAAAAAGAAAGAAAGAAAGAAAAAGAAAAAAGAAAAGAACAGACAAAAAATCCACTTTTCCTCTATAACTTGAACATGCTGAATCTCAGTTTGAAACTTAAAAAGTCCCGAATTCAAATAATTATTAAAAAGCACTCCCAGGCTCGATATTATTCAGCATTATGCAGTACAATCCGCATATATCTCGATGTGGCTTATATCGATATTCTTCTTATATCGACATACTTTTTCGGTTTCGATTTCTCTCCTCATTATTACTAATAAATAAAATCCCCTATGTCATTATTTTGCCCATTGGTTGTTTTTTGTTTGTTTATTTTTGCCCAAGAATTTTTCGGTGGAAGAGAGGACAAAGACTGTATTTTGCAACAAGGTCACTGACTCTTGTTCAAAGATAATTTCGACGAGAATACCCTGTGGAGAAAATTCCCCATCTCTTGCGGAGTGACTGTTCCAACTGATCTCTGGCGTCTTGAATACGAACTGGTGTTCTCACTGTGAACTGTGGGCCACTGTGACCTTTGCTATTGTTAACAACGCTTGCAGTTACATGTATATAAACAATTAATGTTTCATTCTAACCAGCCTATACCACAAGAAATTTGCATGAAATCATGCAACTGTAGTGAAAGAATATTACAATAAAGTTACATGTTATGTCTGTTCGAAATCTGGAAGTGTTTTTGTGGACACAATGTATTTATTTAAAGAGATGTAAAAATGAATAACCCATGACGTAAACCCACACACAAACACAAAAAACCTCCGACGTTTTGCCACGGAATGTTAGAAAACTCTGGCCGAGGAAAAGCGTTTGCACAAGGAGGGAGGAGAGAAGGAGGAGGAAGGGAGGCACGTGAGAGACAGTGAGGTGAGTAAAGCGTGGGATTAGACAGATGGTTGTCTCTCTTCACCCATACAGGCATACACACACACACACACATACACATACACACCACACAGCGATCATGATGTTACAACTCATCTTTTCTATATATCTGCAACAAAACCCATAAAAGGCTTATGGACCCGAAAACCGCTGAATGGATCCATCTAAAAGTTGGCACACAACATTGTTGTATATCAGTGTTTCTACTTACATAAACTCGCAAAAGTCCCCGCCCCTACTTTTACTTTGCGAACTTAGTGTTGCTCTTTACAGTGTGTAGAAGTTCAAGCAGTGCAACTATTGCTTCGGTAACCCTTTTGTTTCTTTCACGCCTTTTGTTTCATTCAGTTTCCTCGGCGCTCTTAATTTACACAGCCCCTTCTGTTCCCTTCTCTCATTATACAGTAATTAATTATTTGTAGCTGTCTTTTTAAATATTTGTAATTTGTCATTCAACACTAAATTCTTGATATAATAATCCCCGTTCGTAAAGCGGGGTTTTGCACTAGTTATGAAAGAAGAAACTGATGTTCCTGGGGCATGTCTATCGAAATAATAAACAATGTTCACTGATGAAGGATGCCATCCATGGAAAGCCTGAGGGAAGTAAAAGAAGAGGCAGACCAAGAACAAGTTAAATGAATAAAATCGGGGAATGGACAAACGAACAAAACAGTGAAATATTAACGAATATTCTCATCTGACACAAGACCGACATAGATAGCGCGGTATAGCAAGGACATCGCCACGGGCAGCAAGCGACTACAAAGCCGACGCTGGATAGTGAGTGAGTGAGTGAGTGTCTGAGTGAGTGAGTGAGTGAACGAGTGAGTGAGTGAGCAAGCGGGCGAGTGAGCGAGTGGGCACGCAAGTGAGCGAGTGAGAGATATCGAGAATGGAAGCAAATTGCATTTGAGGTGCCGACCTTGTCATTGACTGATTTGCTGTATGACCTTAGGAAATTGATTCCAATGATTTTGAAGAGGAATAGAAGACACCACTCTCTGGCCCACTCTCCTCAGCTAACTGGATAATAGTCGTTGCTTGAAAAAATTCATGTATATGAACAATTAAACCAATTAATAAAAGGCAGAGTTTCCATGATGATTGAATTTACTGTACGTGTACTTGTTGTCATCTATTACAGGGTCACCAACGATACAGTAACATTCTAGAGCTAATCTGTAAAATAGATCTCGATCGAGATAAAATTAAATCTGAAGGTAGTAACTATGAATTTGATTTGGATATTGAGCTTGCCTGATTTTTTTTTTCTGTGACAATTTTAAGTGTTAAATAAAGTTGATGTTTTTCTCACCAAAAAAATCTTTCTTTGTTGTCATATAACCATTAATTAATATTTTTATGGTACAATTTAATTCATCTCCACTGTATATTAGCTGCATTTATCAGCTTGGAAGTCGGTTTAATTTTTTTTAACGCAATTTTCTCTCCTCTTTTCCCACTCTTCATCTCCTCAGCTGATCAATTAATTTTGCTCATCACAAAATCTGTAGTTTTCCTAATACTAGCATACATGTACATGTAGTTGTTCTTGATGGTTGTCGTGGTGCAATCTGACTTATGACCATCGTATCTTACTGAGTTTATTTGCTTGTAAAGTAACACTTTGAACGCAAGTTTCTTGGTTACGCTGATATTTTCGTGCTTTGTCCTTTCAATCAATTAGTTTTCTCACCATAAAATGTTACAGTTTTGTTATCTTTTTGAAGAACATTGAATGTTATCACGATGTAGTCTGACCCATGCTTTTGCATATTGGTATATTCAAGAACTTTCACGGTAAAAAGATTATACTTAAGAAACTGACATCCATTTCGAGAAGATGTGTATTCAGCAAAGACGTGAGAACAATACCATCTGGTGCCTCAAACTGTTTTGTGCGGTTTTTTTTTTTCTCTCCAATTTGCCAAAGTCCTTTCAATCTCGTCTCAAGTTCGCCCGTATATGCCGAGTTCCATTAGCCAGCCTTATTTCAGTTGCATAACGACCCTACCCTTAACAATTACAACATAAATATTATTGTTTTTCTTAAGCCTTTCAATTCTAAGAAAGTAGGATTATTTCGACTTTAAGTGGCTGCCTGGTTTTGGTGGTAATTTTGGGGGGGTAGAAATTTGGAATATGGAAATTTTGCCCGGATAGCGGCACCACGCCCACTCTTGATCGATTTTTTAACTGCCATGGGTTCTTCAACGTAACGCACACACTGGACCTCCGAAATATATTCCCACTTATCAGAGAAGGCTATACGTCGGCTTCCTTACCTAGAGGAAACCAATGGGTTGTTGAGTCACTAAGAAAATGCAGGTTAGATCTTCGTGTCCTTCCATCACCCAATGGGGGACCCGCGATTCGAACCCATAACCTCATCGACGTGAGTTGTTTTCACCATGAATTGAAACAGACACCAAACCACATAGCCACGGCGACCCCCCAACATAAACAGAGAAATAATGATTGTATAGGGAAAATGGTGACTTTATTACTTTGTCCACCTTTTCTTCCGCTCTCCCCATTACTCTTACCATTGATACAGCAACATTTTCATCCAATCAGTCAGATTCGGAGATGCAGCTAACAAATTCAATCGATTTTCCCGACACTCGCAGATGGGTGGGTAAGAATGAGACGTTCACATCTTCTCTATTTAACGAGATATTCAGTGCCAAATCACTTTTTATCACGGTGAATACATCAGACAGATCAGGTTACCAACTTTCAAAGCGAAATAAAGAATCAGGCATTCGCAGTGACGGGGAGATTTCTAAAGAATAGCAATAACCATGAGAGCTGTTCTGTTTGCCGGTATCTTCCTGTATGGTCTTCTTGTCCAACTCTCTGAGGGTGCCACCTGGCAGAGCGCTGGTAATGTCTTTGTTTGTTGTTTGTTGTTTGTTTTTGTTGTTGTTTTTCTTTGGTATTGTTTAGTTCTGAAATTTCACTTACGAGTTATTTATTATTATTTATATTAATTAATTGATGAATTTATTTATCTATTTATAGCTGTTTACATTTCTTATGTTGCCTCGCGTTCTTTCATCTATGAATGAAATGGCATACAAATCTCTAAGCGAATTCAACTATTTCAAAACAGCTGTTAAATTTTAACCATGTCTCAAATTAGGAAGAAAATGTGAGTGAGCTGGAACAGGCATTTCACAAAATCTACTGGTTTTGCTAAAACTGCACAACAAGAGACAGTATAGGGTGTCCGTAGAGTCTGGACACACGGGAAATATCACTGGCTGTCACCTTTTTTGTGGAGTAAATGCATCTGATTTATGTGAATCTTGCAAAAGGCATCGAATATTTTGCATCATAATGGAATGGAATAGGCTGGAATGGCATATTGGAGATTTCATATATATTAATATTCCAATTGAATAATGTTTCTTCATCTTGCAAATGACATCGAAATTTTGCAGGGTCTCTGTAAAGTCTGGACACAAAAGTAAAATGCATATTTTCAAGAAAAGAGTGATGAACAGCATTTGTTTATTTGAATGGAATATTAATATAAGACCGTCAAGACGATTTCCACCACTGATGATGTAAAATTCGATGTCCTTTGCAAGAATCAAATAGACCCAGTGCATCAACTCCACAAAAGATGACAGCCACTTCAGCCAGTGATCTTTTCCATGTGTCCACACTTTACGGACACCCTGTCTATCGAAAGCGAACAAGAAAAAGGCAAATGAACAAAAGGACTGACAACATCCAAGACGGAATTCGGTAAACGATAGGGCTAAGACGAAGGGGAGATGAAACTTACTTTGTTGATTGCCAGAACTGAGGAACGAAAGTTGATTTCCTTTGTATTAATAACACTTTTAGATTAAGACAATTTTTTGTTGTTGTTGATTTTGTTCTATAGTATATAATTTGCAGAAAACTGCTGAGAGGATTAAATGTTTATTTTTCATGTGATTGAAAGGTAGAACAACAGTTTTCTTTCCTTTGTTGTTGTTGTTGTTGTTGTTGCAGTTGTTGTTTGAGAGTTGGGGTGGGGGGGGGGGCACTTCATGAAAACTGTGCCCCATGTAAAATATAAGATAACATACTGGACTTTACATTTTTGTAATTTAAAAGGCGATCTTCATACACCGTCCTAGAGACATGGAACTAAATAAAGTTCTTTTCATGCATTTCTTGAGTATGTAATCCGTCACAGTGGAATACGATTAGGGCAATTACATTGGTCAATAAAGATTTCGCTGCTTGGCAGTCAATATTTATATTTTCTGATATGCTCATTTTAAATCTGAAAACTGTTGTTGTTTTTTTTCCTTCCATCACGATTTTGTTGTTGTTGTTGTTGTTGTTGTTGTTGTTGTTACTGACCATTTTATGAATAAAACTGATATTTTTGCAATATCAAATAAATATATTTTCCAGTACTGATCGAGCTGTAAAATACATGTATATATAAAGATTGTCCATCAGTGTTGAAACCAGTGTCATAAGGCGAACAGAATTCTGCACCCATCTGCCATCATAACAATAGTACAAAAATGATGAATGTTTCAATAGGGCTAAGGATGATGATAAATTTGAAGCAGAAAGTACAAAACAAGATGCCGCACTTGATGAATCAAGGAGAGTCAAATGACCTAGTAAGAATCTTTCCTCATCCAAACAAAATGCTAGGGGTGCTCTTCTCTTGATTTCAGCCATAGCGCATGGCATATTCTGAAAAAAAATAAAAAAATAAAATGTGTTTCGTAACCATACGCAAATCTACTTTCAAATGGAAAAAATAGAGTTTGCTTCTGTAATGATGTTAATGGTCTTATGAACGAGCTTAGGCATGAAGACTTTTTTAATAGATTCAAGCACAGCATGTTTGAAAGCTGTGCTGTTACACAGTGGCAACAGTAAGGTTTATGTGTCAGTGGTTAATGGAGTAGGTTTGAAGGAATCTTGTGAATCAATGAACCTTCTACTTAAAATGTGCCACATGCAAAAGGCTCGAGATAACCTCCACTAGAAGGTTGAAAAACATAATAATTACAGAACGTAACAATGCAAAACACAACTGGAACATTTGATGTGACTAATATCTTCTACTCCTAGGAGACAGGTATACCAATCACTACAGAAAAAGACAATGGCCAGATAGCAGTGATAATGTAGTTAGCCTCAAGTACTTTTGGCTCATTTTATTAAAAATAGTGTACAGATAAAACATAGGTGAGCAGTTGTATTCTATCTATACACATATTTTAAATAAATCTTTACATGGTTGTGTTTTACCCGTAGTGGAAATGCTCAGCAGTGAGATCAGTTCCAAAGAAAGATAAAATTAAAGAGCTTAATGATCTTAGACCTATTGCGTTAACATTTGTTGTTATGAAGTGTTCAGAAAGATTTGTACTGAGAGCACTGAGGGCGTTTAGTGATGTTTTTCAAGATCAATTGCAATTCGCATATAGAGACAGACGGGGCGTGGAAGATGCCATCCTTGTTTTTTCTAGATAACATTTATCGTCATTTGCATCCCCCACCCCCACCCCAACATTACTGCAGAATACTTTTTGTCGATTTTTCGTCAGCTTTAGACACGATCCACCCTCACAATTTATTATCAAAATTAGAAAACATAAATGTTAATACCAAGTTAATTGCATAAGATTTTTCTAACCAATTGCCCACAGTACGTAAATTTTAACAATGTTATATCTCATACAACAGTAACAAATACTGCGACATCTCAAGCTTTGTACCATCAATCCAAATGACTATATGATCAATCAGCCATCTGTCAAGTTAATTAAATATGCTGATGATTCTACCATTCAACTTGTTATTTCTGATAACGAACATCTCTATAAATCAGCTATAAATCATTTTGCTGTCTGGTGTGAGGATCACTACTTAGTTTTTGAATATTAAGAAAACAAAATAGCTGATAATGGACTCCTCTTCAACCACTCAAAATAATAATTTTAAAAAAGACAGTCGAAACATGTTATTGTTTTACATGTCTGTCATACAAAATGTGTTATTATTCAGCCTGTGTTGTTGGGGCGGAAACTGCAAACAGCAAGATCAAAAGAAGGTTGACAACATTCTAAAAAAAAGCAATAAAGATCACACGAAGGAGGTCCAATACCTTCAACACACTCTACATAATGAACTGCATTAAACAAGATTCACAAAATATTAGATGACCCCTTCCATCCCTTTCATCATAAGTAAGATGATAACGCAGCGATCGTATGTCATACGTCAAAACAAGACGAGAGCGCTATAAAAACAGTTTTATACCCTCTGTGATAAGAATGTTGTTAAAAAAAAAAAAAAGATTATTATTGTTATGTCATTGTTTTTGCACATCTGCCATCTTATTTAGACACTCACGTGGTCTCATTTTAGAATGCTGGAACATTTTATGTGTGATTTGTGTGTTTGTGCAAGAGGATGGTATATTTTAACGACTTCATTTACATAATTTTAAATTTTGGATTCAGCCCGTGCACACTGTACTAAAAAGTTCTACTTTTAAAAAAAAAATTAAAGCTATATTATCTTAACTTATCATCATTTAAATAAAGGATGCTGCTAACTTATGTTCGAAAGTTGTTTTGATAAACAGTCTGTGGAATCGTTATCACTTCTTAGTGCTTTGAAATGTCTAAAATAGTAATTCAAATGTAACTCTGTTTTACTTTATTCTCAGTAGTATTCCGTGTTAGTGTTACTAAGTAAAAATGGGAGTCCTGAATATCATAAAAACCTAACGTACTAGCTCAAATAAAATCTTTCAGATCTGAAATCAGCAACACTAAATTACTCATAGACAAAACACTTAATGTTTCCCAGGTGGCAAAAAAATGAAATTTGTTGACCGATGTAATGTGCAGAAATTAAAATGTTTCATTTGACTATGCTTATTGTCATCAAATCATATTGCAGTTTTTTCAGTCCACAGGGGCAGGGTGTGTGTGTGTGTGTGTGTGTGTATGTGTGTGTATGTATGTGTGAGAGAGAGAGGGAGGGGAGGGGGGGAGGTATTCTCCATCACAGCAAAATCACGAGCATAATTCTCTTATCATTTTGTATAGATTAAAACTTTTATCAAATCTCTCATTTTGTCTGTCTTCAGCCTCTCAGCTCCATTATTCAATTCAGTGTTCACCCACTCTATGGCCTAACCATCTAGTTACGAGGTATGCGATATCAATGCGGTATGCGGTATCAATGTTAATAATATTGTTGATTAGTTGATAAGGTTTAGTGTCTCGGTTAGATCTGATTTTTATTACATCAATGCAGTCCAATACACAAACAAGAACAATCTTAAAACAATAAATATCTGACATTCTCATACTGCCATGGAGCTCAGAGAATCATTGTCAGGATAATGACTATTTTCCATTACAATTGATAAGAGATTCTTTTTCTGCAGTCAGTGTTTCTGTCCATCTATCCTGACTAGTGACACTGATAAAATCCATTTTTTCTGGAAGCTGTCTGAAAACCACGTCATTTTCATAGAATTGTTGCACAATCACGTCAATTTTCGAAGCTTCCTTTTCTTTTCTTGTATTCCTCTTGAATTGGGGTACAAACACAAAGATGTTCAACAGTTTCTTAACTGCGCAGCCTACGTTTGCTGGCTTTTTGGGAGAACTCCTGTAAGTTGCTCTCTTCACTATTTTTCAAAGTGCCTGCTTGCTTTCCAAATGCTGAAACATGAGGCTTAAGAGACTGTGGCTGACTACATGTCACAGGGGTTTTGCTTTCGATCGGAAATTCATTATTCTGTCTTTACTTTTCTCATTGTTCCCTTTGCTTCTGTCTTCAGACTATTGAGACCATTTAAGCTGCCTAATTCTCTGCTGCTTTTTGTTCTTATCTTTCATCTGTTGTCTTTTCTTCTCGCGCATGCGAGCTCTATGGCCATGTTTTTTTTTTCTTCTTTTTTCTCCAGCTCATGACAAGCCTCCTGAAAGGGCAAATGAAAATATATTAACGGTATAACCATTAAGTAGCTTATATTATAAATATTGTATTATTATATTATGAACAACCTAGAGATCTGAATGTAGTCACTCTTCAAAAATAAATATATCTCACAGAGTGATACAATTACAACTTCAAAAACTAATGCCACTAACGCAAAATAATTACTGGTGTTAACATTAGAATTCTCAGGAATTGACTATCATTATGTCATCTGAATTCTGAATTGTGACAGACACAATAAACAGCATACATGATATATAAAATGGCATAATAATTGAGCATTTTAAACAATACTGGTCAGATAAACCTACCACAGAGTCAACAAAATGGTTTATTTTTGAGTCTGTTAGGTCAGTTTCCAAAAAAATATGTTGCGTCAGTTACCATGCAAAGTCTTACGAAAGAGAAGTTCAAATCAAATGCTTGGTATTGTGCCTTCATGAGTTACTCAACTGCTAAGGACTCAAGGTATATCATCTTCCATGAGTATTTTTTAAAGAAGCTAGGAAACTTATAATTTTTTTGGTAACTGACGCAACAAAGTTGCCCCCACTAATATGAAGCGGCTCACAAATCATAATTATAACTCTGTGGAATCAAATGTACACTATAACATAAAGAAGAAGGTTCATTTGATGAAAAAAAAAACAGTTTAACTCACTTCATTGGGATTTTTTAACCAGTTGAGTGGGTGTCAATTTTTCGCTACCATAACAGAGCCAGCACCATCTCCTTGGAAACACAGCTTTCAAAATGACCGCCAGTCATGTGACATGCATTCAGCACAAAAATATGGTTTGTAGTGAATGCACTAAGCATCAATGAAAAGAAATAGAACAATTTTTATCATATGTACAGAAATCTAATTTTAACTCCCTTAGTTGACGATTTTGTGGAATATATATATATATTTAGCACTTCACAGTTGAGGGCAATACTGCACGTACTAGCAAAGTTTGCCCCTAAAATGTATGACGGTGGATGGACGACACCTGCAAATGCATGACTCATAAAATGGGAAGCACTCTGAAATCTGCATACCTGGCTTCGAAAGTTGGATTCAAAAAGTGTGTTTGAGGCGGATATTCCTATACGGGCATTATTGATTACGCATTCAAAAGTGGACGCGGAAATATATACCACTAAAGTAACTGCTTGTCGTATACAGCTGATGATTCTGTTTGAAACAGGAATACCCGTGAGTCAACCAAGTGGCTCTGACCACAGTGCACAATGTTAATATAGGTTTTCAAGCCCAGCACATTTCCGGCCGCTCCCCGTTGTGTCTGTCATGAGACCCATTCTTCACTATCGAGTGACCAGTTATGGGGGTGACTGCTATGGGCAAAGCCTCCGCCTTTAGGAACAATCGGATCGCTGTCTGACCTCGTTAAGGTTTCTTATCATTAATATTGTTATTGTTCCCATTTGACTTGATCGAAGGTCATATGTTGAACTGTCTGATATGGGAGGGCTATTATTTGTCCTGTTCAATTGCACGAAACTTTATGTTCAATAGTTCTTTTCCAGTAGAAGTTCTGATCTTCATAAATCACTTCTGCAATAGATATAGGGAACGAAGTTAAGTGAATCAAGATTGTTTGGCAAAGAAACATAAAATAAGGGCAACTTACACAACATATATTCGAATTTCAGAAAAAGAAAGTATCTATAGACTGAATTGCAAGAATTACTATTGAAAAAAATGATCTTTTCAGATGACTATTTGATATTTAGGGTAGGGATCAACATGCAGCAAGATCATTCTAATATTAGTTGATCACATCTTTGTTTATTCACATAATTAACATGCTTGTTTCAAGAAGGCAGCGTTTGTTCTATAATGGGCCCTTTATGTCATCATTATCGCTTTGCAATGTGAAGTCCGAGGACCAAAGATCTGCACGTAAACCAATCGACACAAATTCACCATTGCATTCCACAAATAACCGCTCCTGGCTACATCATAGTTCAAACATTTTTCCAGGCTTTTTTCTTTGTGAATTATTTCATTTATAGCATGGTTTTCCTAATGGTATAACTACATGAACTGAACTGTTGCTTGTCTGTACAAGAACGGCTCATGCTCACGTCAGTAGTAGGAATCACCAAAAATTATTTCCACGTCTGTGTATATTCAGGACAAGACATGCAATGAACTGTTTTCACGGTAAGCCAGATTACTTTCATACATGGCTGTGACAGACGGTCTCGATTCTTTATCCATTGATCATATCATTACATGCAACATTTGAAAAAAAAATGTATTCTCCTCTTTCTTCCTCACAGGAGGTTTCAAATTTATTTTATTTGTATCTTGTGTCAAACTGTGGACTTGTTTGATGCAAGATACAAATAAAAAAAAACTTGAAAAGCGTTGCATGTGATGATATAATCAAGAGACAAAGTATCACGAGCTTTTGTCACAGTTTCATAATAAAATGCTTTTTTCAATTTGTGACGTCATCTCCCTCTGCCAAAGTATTTCTCTATTTTTGGAGGCATATCTGGTTGGTTCTTTGCCACAATCCTTCATTACAGACTTGGGGGGGGGGGGGGGGGGCAGTGGTTTTTCTCACCCTTTTTTAAGAAACAAGTGACATAGAATTTGAGTTT
>JBCEWB010647466.1:0-14650 GCA_039654565.1 Peronia peronii
TCATCCTCACTCTACTCACTCACTCACCCACTCACTCACTCACTCATTCACTCACTCATTCACTCACTCACTCACGCTTTCACTCACTCACTCACACTCACTTACTCACTCACTCATTCACCCACTCTTTCATTCACGCCGATCTCTCACTCACTTTTGCCTTGGAAATGTGTCTTTCTCTTCCCCCGCATTTTGTGTTATGTGAGACTCTCGCTGCTCACCAGTCTCATTTGAAAATGAAGTCTTCCTCCCAACTTTCATTCTATATTCAACACTGCAGTTGCCTGGCCGCTAGGGCCGTGCAAGTTCGTGATCTTCGATATCTTTTTTTTTTCTTTGTCCATTACTGGCCTGAGAAGCCCGCTCGAAGTTCCATCACAGAAATGACATTGTCATTCTAGTGTATAAGAGCATTAGGCGAGCAGCAAAGAAGAAGGGAACTGGCTTTCACTTTTCTGAATGATGGAGTAAAATGTACGTTGTTGCAGAGAAAAATAGTTTAAAATAATTTCGGGACCGTGTGGGTCCCTAGTCACATTTGAATACGTGCAAAAAAAAAAAAAAAAAAATCATTAATTTTGTGTGCTTTCTTTTTAAATCGTGACAGTGCTTTGAATTAATTTGATACCAAATGAACACATTTTCTTGTTAATTTCCGCAGTATTTTTTGTTTTGTTTCAATTCATTTTGATTTAATTGACTGTCTGTACTGTTTATCTATTTTATTTATTTATTTATTTATTTTTTCATTTACTTGTTTATTTATATATTTAATCATTCAGTCATCCTGATTTATTGGTAAGGATTAGTGCTCTTGGATCGGGATACTTCTAAGATTTTCTAGACTTCATTTCCCCCGAAGCTCAGTGTGTCCATGTTAAGCCCGTCTATCCATAGAAAAGAGGCCAGCTCCACCTCCAGATTTCATCTATTCTATTTGTAACTACCGGACGGCGTGGTGACGTAGCCCGAGGAAAGAGCGAGGGAGGCACTCGTAGTCGATCAGATCAATAATAGAGGCAAACCGAGCAGTCATTAACTCCCTTTGAAATATCATTCTGTTTGTTCTTTTTGTCTCCTTCTTTCCCCCTTTTTTTTTTTTTTTTTCCCCCTCCCTCCCCCCCTTCCCCCCCCCCCCCCCCCCCATACACACACTCCAACCCCTGTATGATGGGCCTCTCTATGCTCATCTGCTTTGTCTAATTTTAATCGTGACTTGATTCGGTCAATGCGAACGGACACTTTTAGGTGCCAGTCTTTCTGTATTGCTTCTCCTTAGCCAGCGATTAAGTTTTAGGTAAGCCAACATTTTCAGTCATGCCTTATATATCTTAATGAACAGCCATGACTGCCCGATGCGGCAATATTTTAAAACTGTAAATTTATTATGAAAAATACAAACAATTATTAGACGTTCGAGTGTTATAACATGTATGTATAGTGAAGTGATCAAGACATTTTTTTTTTTCCAGTCGACATACGCTGATTGATTGTTTGTTTTCTGGTTCATTATTTTACAATGCCCTGTAAATCGGGTTCCTGGAAATTAAAATAAGAAGCGTTTTCATAGTATCTTGAGCTTATACTTCTATTATATTGCCACGTCTCCGGTCGTCGGCTGTAGAGCGAGCTTGCAGTGCTACACACATGCAACTGTCCATCAAAGACAGTTTTCAGACTTACTTAAAAATACATTGCGTGTTTATTGTCCAGGCCAACTGATAGACAACTACAGTAAAAGTTGTAGGACCTTCAGGCAAGGTGATGTATTCAGTTGTCATTCTGATCACCTTGGTAAACAGCTTAACTTTAAATAGATTAAAGCCCACGTCTCAAATCTGATATGCTCAACTGTGAGATATGTTCAAATCAGAAGATTGGGCTTGCTTTACTGAAAGAGTAAGTCCATCTATATCCTATTTTAAAATTTTAACACACTTAAAAACATCAGTACAGTTCTGAAGCGAGTTTTAAACTGTACATTCGTAGTACGATAGTTAATTTTTAAGTTAATTTTCTTCTAGGAAGTTTTAACTTCATAAAATGAGGCTTCAAGAAGCTAGATGAAGTATGGCGTTGTAAGAACTGTTTCTTGAGCAAGAAGCTAGGTGAATGCACCTGAACAGCGAGTGTTTTGTCCTGAATCGGACGGGATCGTCAAGACTTGAGTGATTAGACGTCTTGTCAGTCATCTTGTCAGTCATGTGAAACAGTTCCGGGATTTCCTCTGCAGCCCCAGCCAGTCACTGAGCCTTGCAAGATAGTTTTGATAACCGGCAGGGTCTTGAGGCATAGACGCACTATTTCAGTGTCTTTTGACTGTTTTATGAATGCTTTTGTCAGAGATGTTTTCTGACTATAGACTACTTGTATGCTTCCTTCATTTTGTGATGTGATCCTCGTAGACAAAAATGCCAACAATTCTTTTGTAGACTTCAACAACGTATATTTCTGGCATTCACTATATATGTCATGGAAAGCTTAGGATTTTCCTATCTGCTCCGAGAAGATGGAAATGATAGATTTAATACCGGTATCTAGATAACAGCCACACTTAGTAATACGTCAACAAGGAACTGATATTTCTTCCAAGCGACCACGCACGTCTTGATACAAGATCTTACAATAAACATGATTTTTATTATTGTGTTTGTGTGTGTGTGTGTGTTGTTGTTGTTGTTGTTGTTGTTTTGGTTTTGGTTTTGGAAGTCAATCCCCACAACTTATAGTCGTCCCAAGGCTAGTTCTTTAATCTCGTATGTGTCTCCTCACAAGGAAGATTAAGAAAATCATTTAAGAATTAGTTGTAGAAAGAAATGATATATAGGCCTACATAATTATAACATATATATTTGAAAAGTTTACTAATCACTTGTCACATTATCCCTCACCTAAATTTTAGAGTTTTCTGTTTTACAGTTTATAAATTTCGAACACACCCAATCTCCCTGTTCCAGTTATGAACTTCTGACGCACTTTCTCAGGATGATGTCAACCGTGGAATGTGAGTTGGACTTGGATAAGATATATTCCACATTAATTAAAAAGAGAGAGAGAGAGAGATGGGTGAATTATCTCAGTAGGGAGAGCTGTATTAATAAATTTACGTTATTTATTTACTTCAGAATGATATGAACACATGCTATCTCTTCTCATCACGACTATGTTCACATAAGAATAGCAATGATATGACTTTGCAAAATACAACTGCATGTTATCTTACTTTCCCGTGATTTACCACTGTGAGTCGGCACAGACATGTAATATTTGTCAAACTATCCCCTCCCCCTCTCAAGAATAGAAGAAATAGTAGCATCAGATGTGGTGTTTTTTTTGCCATATCTGGCTAAAACAAAGTTCTTTTGATACAGCTGTAGGTATTTTCTTCTATCTGTTTGTTTTATAAAATAATTGTTTCTTTATTTTTTTTTCCACGTAATCATGGCTGAATTCCTGATTGTTTCCTCTCCTCGGTTTGACCGATGGAGTGATCGATTTATCAAGGACAATTTATGACTCATATTTTGTTTAAGAAATGGAAGATGTATACTTTGCCCTTGGGATGTGCATTGTTCTCATGGTTCACGCTTTTAAAATTAGCCTATATATTAGGTATACCAGGACAGTATAGTCCTGAAGGTGATTCCCACTATATTTCTCTCTTTTGGTGACGATGGGAATAACAGCAGGCATGAAATTCAGAGAGGCAAATTATGTTACAATGCATATTGTTCGCATCGAGGGAGCGTCATAACATATGGGGAAAACTATTTTTAAAAACCTTTATCAATATAAATACGACGCTCACGTATCAGACTGTTTTGCTTGTTTTTTTCCTCCATTTTTATCCACTCCTGGACCAATACTTCGTTCTTTCTTAGTCATTTTTGTAGGCCAAGCTAAATGTTAATGTGCGTTTGTTATGTTCAGCCTGTCCACGAAGCCGTTTTTAATAGAGAAGCCCGACGTTGCCTTTCCTTTCAGCTAAGACAACCTCACTGTTATATCGATCTCACATTTAAGGACACACACATATCGGCACACATAGATCTACATGATGTCCAACGAAAATTGCGATACATTTTTCTAGAAAGACGTGGTTTTTCACATAAGCGACAGCTTCCTATCAGGATTTTGAACCGGAAGTTCTTGGCAACGTGAAGCCGATGCTCCAATACGAAGGACTTAAACGATGGGCTCTCACTAGTGTGTTCATTTCTAGGTGAGACTGGTAATCATGACGTGTCGAAGAGCAGCGATGAAGCAGGTTTTACAGATTTTATACTTTATGATTAGGACTGTTTCACTTAGAGATGCAGGAATGGTGATCCACTTCTTGAACATATAGATCTACATATATAACAACAACAACAAAAAAAAAAAAGGGGGCGCTTACAAACAGATCAGAATCTGATCTGAGCTTAAACTGTTCCCAGTTCTTTTACCCTGGCCTTTCAGCGTCATCTTTGACTTTTAGTGTTGATGAATATCTCCATGTATTTTCAGCAAGATGTCTCATCTTATTATTTTAAGACCATAACCGAAAGAGAAACAAGTAGAGCGAAAACCAACATTAAGAAATTTGCCATTCCGGATAGGTATCATTGCTACTAGACTAGAGAAACATATGTCATATCTGATTTATTCTGCCAAGGCATTGCCCAGTCATCAGTTTGGCATATCCTCCCTGGCATTCTCGACTGAATTATAGACAGAACTACTAAAAACATAATCAAGCTGCCTGGCTGCATGTTTTATCACCTGACGATGCAGCTTCAGGAACTCTACATGGGGTTGTTGCACCAGGCACTCTGATAATTATGAACCTTCCCTAGCGAGTTCGGATGACATCGAACAGCTGCTTGTTATCGAAACTTCACAACTTATGATGTATGTTGGAACAAGACAAGTGCTAGACCTGTGGAATTCCGACAATCTGCCAGCTGGTAAATCTTCCGACAGGAGAATCCGTTCCGACAGTCTCCGCCGTTCCGACCGTCTCCGACACCGCATAAATAATTTTATTAGCAAATGTGGGAACCTGAGAAGCGAATACTGCGAATACCGGAAACGACGATGCAACGATGGCAAGAAAGCATGCGCGAGAAACCACGTGAACTTCCGCTTTCGGGCTTTGAAATCTCTTCTTAGGCTCAGTGGCCTAAACCATGGCTTTCGACGACAGAGGATATCGTAACACTGTTGCAGGCTAACCACTGCAAGTTCACTAGCATTTTGTACAATTTTTACAGTGGCGCCCGATTTGTGAATACGAATTCGGACTTGAAATAGATTGAAAACGGTGTGAAGAACACATTCAGATGGAGCTGGTTGGAAGAGAAAGACACCACGGAGATTTTTCATTTATCCGAGAGAGCTGTCGGAACCAGGGCTTGCTTACTGCACCTATTGTAAATAAATGTAGTTTTGTTTTGTTTTTTACATGTTTGAAAGTGTTTTCAGAAGGGTTAAGTTTTAAACCCCTCTCCCACATGCGCAAACGCATCGAAAACGCTGTTATTTCGGTCAGTGAAAAACGTTCAGACAATCTTGGGCCACTTAAGATCTAAAGTGCGCAAATTCACATCTCGTGAACGAGAACTCTACCAGAGAGATGTGAGTTCTTTTGATACAGCTGTGTATTTCTTCTATCTGTTTGTTTTACAAAATGATTGTCCCCCCCCCCCCCTTTCCTTCCCTCCCCCCGTTCATGAACTGGTGACTGATAAAGTCCTGATTGTTTCCTCTCTTTAGCCATTGGAGTGATCGATTCATCACAATGAGGAACAAGCTGTATAATTCCTATTATTAAAATATTTTGCAAAATGAAATCACTGTTTCCACCTGAAGGACTCACAATGATGGGCTCTTACTGGTGGGTTTATTTTTAGATGAAACCGGTGAGGCTGCTGTATGAGGTTACACAGTTTGCAAGGTATGGACTGAAACATAAGCACACATTTTTAGACCATAAACTGCGGCAAAGTTTTGGGGTTCTCGCGATGAAACAGGTTGGTCACTCTTTCGAACTCTAACTTTACCTACATCATTCTAATAAACTAGGAAACTAGAGCAAATGTTATAAATATCTCTGACTTGTTCCGCGATAAATTGCTCCGAAAATGAAATAACCCAACCATTATCATTATCAGTTTATAGAATTATTTTGAATGGTTAGACAAAAATTGCCAATCGGCAGCTGCTAACCTTAATAATTAGTCTAAATAAACATATAGAATTGAAACCTGAATAAAAATAATTCTTTGGAGAGCCTAATTGTTTAAGCTATTGGTCCATCATATCATCATCAGTTTTATCATATTTCCTTGAGACAGTAGCTGTAGTGGGAATATGCGGATAGTAGTAATAGTGATGTAGCAGGAGTCGTAGAAATAGCATTATTTAGCAACAAAAACAACAACAATAATAATAATTATAAGGTGGCATATAAAACAGTTTCATAAAGTGACACGAGAAATCATGTGTGTACTGAAATGAACTATACAGAGGTCACATCC
Organism: Peronia peronii; assembly: GCA_039654565.1. NCBI lineage: Eukaryota > Metazoa > Mollusca > Gastropoda > Systellommatophora > Onchidiidae > Peronia > Peronia peronii. Next base: position 6,519 of record JBCEWB010647466.1, read on the forward strand.
GTCGATCAGTGCCATTAGCTGAGATTTTTGGCTTCTCTGTCCGTCCGAGTCCCAGTGGAATTCCGACTTTTTCCCCCTACGTCAGTTCGTCAACTGACACAGTGCTTTCGTTGACGTGAGTTGGAGATTAAAAACAAAACAAAACAAAAGCAGTGACTGAACAACTCATGTTGCTGCCGTTGCCCCCATCTCTGAGGAAACTGCATTTTGTTAAAAGTCTTGCTTTTCACAGTCCTGAGTGGTTATTGTGGCATGGTCATTGTTGTTGTTATTGATGTTGTTGTTGTTGTTGTAGTTTACAAGAAAGAAAGATGGTTGGCAGTTAAATCCTATGAGATCTCCGCAAGCGATACCACTTGGATCATTGCACACGGCGCAGCAATTTACCAGTAAAGGCAGACTGAACAATAGTACTCATAATAATAAATACTTTGATTCAGTTTTGCTGTTGCATGTACATGTATTTGATACTTTGATTTTCAAACGAATAGTGGACTGGAAAAGATAAATGATTACACATCAATTATTATCATTATTGTTATTATTAGTTGTTGTTGACAAACAATGTCTAAAAGTTATCTTGATGGCTGCTGTCACGACCCTTACCTACCAGGACTGGTGGTAAATAATCTCTTCAAAGTTCTTTGAAAACTATCCACATTGTTGTAGTCGAAATTATTCACCAGATTGTGCTCGCCCCCCTCAGGGGATTGGGAAGGGGAAAGGGATTGGAGGGAGGGAGGAAGCGTGGTATTGGGATGGATATATGTATTTTCTAACATGGAGGATTATCATTGACAGGATTATTATTGTCTACTCAGTGGATTTGAGTTTAGTGCAAAAAATACACTACGTAAGCTTTCCAGTCAAGAGAGGAGGGACCGAGAGATGGAGGGGGAGGGAAAAAGTGGGATCGTATGTGAGAGACTGATGGAATGGCCTTTCAGTTAATGGATAGAGTGAGTGCCAGACAACCGTGTCGCTATAGGCGGACAAAAATGTGTAGAAAACGCATATGAATTTTTTATTTTTTGTTTTTTTTTCCGAATTGATTTTTCTGTTATAATTGTTTCGTTTTTTTTTTTCTACCGAGAGTTCATAGGCATTGGCGGGAATTATTGTCAGTTTTGTTTGCCCACCTCTTTTCGTTTCATCATATTTTGGTTAATCTGGGGACATTATCCTGTCCATGTCTTGTGTATTACAGATACAGGGACTGAAAGAGAGAGAGAGAGAGCAAGAGGGCAAACCCTACGGAACATTTGCCTGCTTTTCAGGTCGTCGAGACAGCCGAGGTAGAAATTGTTCTGTGTACTCTTCTATGCTTTTTTGGAAATGAAATAATGATATGGTCCAGTCATTATTTCTATATAGAAGAGTGCTGATGGTGTAAACATAATATTCTGATGTTTTGGTCTTGACGGTGATGGACTTATTCCGAACCTCCAGGTGCTTTCGTGTTGGCAATGATCGCTTCATTTATGTATTTACATTATGAGTTGCCACATGAGACAGGCACACGGCTTCTGTGCTTATACTGAGGAACACACAGAGCTCTGTAGGGCGGAGTATCCACCAAGAAGAAAATGATACGGTACGATACGACCGAGAATCGTCCCTTTCTCGGAAAATTGTGAATTGAACAAGGACACCGGTTCTTATCCTTATAACAGATGGGAATCTATTATATCAGTGTCCACAAATAAATGACAAGACTGCTCCAGACAAATGACAAGTCGGATGCACTTTGACCATTTCTGTTGTTCTGTAGGATGACGTATCAGCGATCGGGTGAGACGGCTGAAAAAAAAATATTTCTAACTTTTAAATTTTAATTTTAAAAAAAAAATCAATATCATATTCATATTCAGAATTTCAAAATTAGCAAAATTGTTGCAGAAACCACCCGGAGTGAAATGTGCAGTTACCGTTTTAGTAATTTTTAAAGACATTCTCCCCCCCCCCCCCCCCTCACCCTCTCAAATACTGTCATTCCCGCCTTGTATTCTTTGACCTTGACCTAAACTGCTTCGTTTGGTTTGTGTAAACTGCATTCACCATTCTCATAAATTTGACAGTTGTGTGCCAGTGAAGGAACGCCCATCACAATGTGAAGTTTTCACTTTTCATTCTTAGTAAATCTTTCACCACCGGGGTGTTGTCTCGAGTTTTCACGCAGACCAAGAGACTTCTTTTCGTTCCCCATCCGTCGCGGTGGACACTGATAGGAAACGATACGACCAGACTTAGCCCTACAGGGGAAAGAATCGCGTGGTGTTGCTTCCTTCTTGGTGGACACAGTCTAAACAATGGGTGATGGTTGTGTCGTTTAGTAAGAAGAATGATTGCAGGTTCTTCCGTTTAGTGCAAAAGATCTGTTATTTGGCCTCATTATTTACAATCCGATTTCAGCCACCATTTATGCTGCCGCGTCTGGGCCCGGGGAGATTCAGAATGAAACCGTCCTTGATAGTATTCGCCCAGTTGCATTAAAGGTTCTGAATTGGCATGACTGGGGCTTTTATAGTGAACGTGGATATTGAAGAGAGAGCGTGTATGTCAAAAGGACCTCAAGATTCCCTGGTACCTTTCGGATATGTGTGAACTAGTGCAGATCTATAGTTTATAACTCCAGTTTTTATTTCCCTCATATCGCCTCTTGCATTAAACATGAGTGATAGCCAGTCCATATATTAGTGATTTTAGAAAATGAAGACTCAAATGACTCTGGCAGTCGTGTTAGTCAGAGGAAATAAAAAAGATGGCATGATCACTAAAGTAGATATTTTGCATGTGTGTGTGTGTGTGTGCTGTGTGAGGTATCAAACTGAACAGTTGAAATTGTGATCTTTAATAAATATAGATGCTGTAAGAGACGGTACCGATGCTGTCTAAAAATGTCCCACATATGTGTCTCAAAATGGTGGAGATAAGACATCATTCTATAGTATGACAGAAAAATAAAAACGCGTTTGACTCCAGTGCAACATGTTAGAACTTCCTGATCAGCAACCTATGATCTTCATTCCTTCACAGAAGGATCCCACCATGTTCCTTTGCCGAAGGGCGTATTTTGTTCTTCATCTGTGCCGCCAAATCAGGCTCTTGAGTGAAGTCAGCGAAGGTTCTGCACATTTTCTCCGGATAAGGGTAGGGAAATTCTGTCATGACAGCACAAAGACCGCTGTATGAATGGGAGTAAATTTGCCACATTTGTTTCTGAAGTGTGACTAGGACGACACGTTCAGCTTGCTGACTGCTTTCTCGCCGAGGCAATTGTCACATATCTTTTTTTTCATCTTTTTTGATATATGACTACTGTTTTGACATGTTGCACTGTAGTTGCACTTCACTGCTAAACGCTTTTCAGGGGACTCAAGTATCTAATTCTTTATGTATAACTGGGCTATTAAAATGAATATTCATTAATGTTTATCATACTCACAAAGTTACTCCCCCCCCCCCCTTCCTTCCAACGCTGTCTGTCAAAGATCTTCTCACGAAGTTAATGGTAAAAGATTTGTTCATATATATATATATATATAGACCTTCACCTTTGACTCTTGGATCTATTTGTTCAGAATTTCTAATGAACCGTGGTTTCAGATACATGTACTAAAATCTCTTTGAAATTCTCGGCCTTCCGTTCTATTGATTGCTGTCATATAAGTATCGACTTTTTTTTTTTTACATGGTAATGTTTCTGATTTAACCCAATAAAGCCGCTGCTCTCAGGTAAGCCTGGCCTCTATAAATCTGAGCCACTTGCAGATTTTACGCCGTGACATTAGAAATGAAACTTATTATGTGTCTATTTATAACATCTCGGTTTCTGTTCGGTGGCATCGAATCTAATTTGTATGTCAGAAATAGAAAGTGTCACCCGAAATATGAGTAACAGTTATATATACGTACTTTTTCAACGGTGTTGATTTGCCCCGAGCATATAGACGAGCCTGCATTGAAGACAAGACAAGGCCAACCCAGCCTCATACCCAGCCTCATACTCATGTAATTTAAAGGACCTGGGCAGCCGTTGCGGGATATAGAATAGTAGTTTAAAAAAGTGTCACTATGCTTGCTGAGTACCATTTGTGTTTGTCTAACAAGAAAAAAAAATGTTTTATAGAAATGAAAATTGGAACAGATGGTAGAAAGCACAATATGATAGCACAAATCACTATGATAGATGTAAGATGTTCAGTGTTTGCCTTCGTTTTATATTATGTCTACCTTACCTTTATAGTTCTTCTTTAACACGTACGCATTCCATCGAGTAGCACATACTTTTTTCATTCATTTCTCTCGTCATCTCTTGGAATTAATGACGTATCCATTTCTCTAAATGATTATAGCTAGTGTAAGCAGATTGGGACTATATTACTTCAAAGAAAATCCCAGCGGATAGTTAACTAAATTGTAACGAGATACCCACGGATGTAAATCGAATAAAACGAACGGAACAGTTGTTTCAAAATTCCATTTGAGTGATCCAAGACTAAGCAGCACGAATGAAATCTGATATTGATCAATACATGGACCAAAGTTTCCTAGCTCAATTTTGACATCTCACACCAGAGTCTGAGTATTTGTTTGTAGCTGTAGAACTTAGACTGATGTGTGAACTGATGTGAAGAGCTGCGAAGTGTAATTAATGACCGTGAGAGCCCATAAAATGTCTTGTCATGTTATAAGTGAAAGGTAATATTCAGATTAATAAAATGTAACAGTAGTGTCTCTGAACATTCCTTTGGCTCCGCGTTGTTGCTGTCTATAATTGATGCTTTTTTGTTGTTTTAAATTTTTTTTCAAGCCATATGTTGGTTTGTTGTTGATTCAGTAGATTTTGGGAGGAGGTATATTTTGAAAGATGTCCATATCTATCAAGCATTCACATTTTTAGTTAATTAGAGGTGCCTTTATTGTTTTCTGTAAGTAGTCAAATCTGTATGTGGATTCAATCATTTACGGTCCAAATGAAACCTTTAAAAAAGAAAAGAAATAAAAAGTATTATTTTACATTATCGATCTCCACAAAACAGATGCAGTCCTGCTACTAAACGTTGCTAGAGGTTGGCTGCAATTTGGCATTTTACAGGTTAAATCTAGGCAATCCCAAACTATCTACAGATTATGTGAACGTGTCCCTAGTGCGATTCAGGAAGTTATCATTTTTGTTTCTTTAACCCTTTTGCCCTTTCCACTTTATTGATCCTGTACCTTTGCTTCTATTTTTGTTGTTCTTATTGTTATTTTATTTCTCTCACTTTTTTTTCATTTCTTTCTCTTTGTACAGTAGCTGTTGTTCAGCACCTCGGTCTGTTTCGACTAACTTTCAGTCGAGCATCTTAAATTGTATTGATTAATTCAGAGGCCATTTCAACACAAAACCATAGGCTGGATCCTGTTAATAATAAGAATCCATAACTGATCAACCGAATTGTCGATTTGAAAATATAAGCCAACTGTGTGCCGAGTAGTAATAATAAAGATCTGTGTCAGCGCTGGCAAAGCAAATGAACATTTTAGCACAGCGTTTTACTCAGATCCATTTGCTGAGCTGAGTTTGCCCTGATCACGCACATTAGATCTATATGCGCTCAAAGATTGTTCAACTCTACGACAGATGGTGTGATATTCTTATAATCTTTTTCACGCTTGTGTCTCAGTGCTGTTGAGATTCTCCTGCATATTTGCAAGACTTCACCGATGTATGATTTGCTGTTGTTTTAGATTTAATTCTATAAGGTATTAACATTGATAGTGCTTTACTATTTCGTGGAGCTTTTTAACGCGAGTTTTAGCCCGAGTACATATAGAAACACTTACCAAGACACACAGTATACAGAGAGCTGTCTTCAAACTTACAGTTTCTGCAACTGCCCTCCAATTTATAGGAGCTCAGACTAAAGAAAATGGAAATTAATGACTCTTGAGGTTATCTTGGCGACTATGACTTAGTTTGACATACCGTGTTTGGAAACCCTTGAAAATGGTCCGGCTGCCCCACGGTGGTTTTGCCGATATTTTTGCATATGCGCCGTTAGTATCACAATGGGCGGCGCCACATCTTCATCAGCACGAGCAGATCAAGTTACCCAGTAAACAAGTACTGGGAGAGGGCTGTGGAACAACAGCGTCGAATCATGGCAAATTTGTGAAAGATAAAACAGAATATTAGAAAACGAGACAGAATTGGCCAGAACACGGATTTAAAGATTATGGTTTGGAATGGCCCTTTCTGCTATTATTTGTGTGCTTGTCAAATTTTAAATTTTAGGTTTTGTAATTCCAATCTTTGGCTGCAAATCGAATACAGTGTGAAACGTTATAGGTCTACTTTGTCTAAATTGGCATTGGTGCATCTTGGTGAAGACTTCCCTTCTGTGTTGATGGTGAACTAATGGGGGGGGGGGGGGGGGAGGGAGTCTTTAGCAGAGATTATTGAACATTTTCCTGATAGTGCACCAAAGGTTTATGTAGCAATTTTGCCGGCTGACATAGCAGGGATGAAGTTTTAGCAGAGGATTTTTTTATTTTGTATTTTACAACCAAGTTTTGCACATGGGCTTTGTAAGAGAATAAATTGACATGTGTGTTCCATTATAGCTGAAAGCAAACAGTCGTTACCAGTGGTAAACAAGAGAAATAATCCTGAGCAGACAAAACTGTCTGTGTAAGCGGATGAATCTCTGAGGGATTGGCTGATCGTTGCTGATTCCTGCTGAGATTCTAGCCGTCCCAGGTTGATACTAAAGTGTTGTTTGCAGTATAACAGCCAAACCCTGTAGTAAGCACAGTGATTTTGTCTTGGTTCTTTTTCATTTTATCACATGATGTTTTCATGTGGGTGTGTATGCTCAGTTCCTGGCCTGTAGTTTCAATTACACAGTAGTGAAAAAGTTTCTATGTTGTTTTGGCATTAACGAGTAATGTGAGCTTTGTGCTGAAGACTCATCGACTGCCTCGGGATCTAGAGGGAAACTGGGATTCACAGAGTAGATTAGTAAACGATATTTCGTGTCTATATTAATGCCAGTATTTTGCGACAATAGTAGCTTAGCAAACACCCTGACAGATGAAAGTTTTTATGGAGTTTTTAGAACCCTGTTTTCACCCATCATCCGTAACTTTTGACTGCAGACATTCAGGACTCGTTACTGTCTGTCTGTGGCACTTCCACTATGTTTTTACAAAACGTAAAATGCTACATTTAGCTAAAAGTGCTGCGAGTATGTCACAATGAATTAAGGCAATACTCACCATCGTCCAACCATGCAAAATGTGAGGCATGTGGGATACTGCGGCTGTAGTGATCATGTTGAACTCCCGAAATTCATAGATATGAACGTGAAATGCTACCATATCATAAAATCCTGTAGCTCGTGAAAAAAGTTCGTTTTATTTCAGAAGAGGCAGAAGTGACCTATTGGAGTTTGAATATAATGATAGATCATAAAAATGACCCTCTCTTCTTCAGCCCTTGCTCCCCAAAAAGAGGACTATACATGGCCGAAAACAGCTAAAGCTTGAGAATAATGTTGCAACCATCGGTCTACTGTACACATAAATGAAACAACAGTACCTTTCAAATACATAGTCTAAATTTCTAATTCGTTTCAGAAAGACTTGAACAAAGGTATGATGTTCAGTGCTTAGTTAAGAATGTTTCTTGCCGGAATTCTTGCTGGTTAAAAACGAGTGTCTGAAAGTCCATGTTTCTAAGAACTTTTCGTACCGGAAGTCTTGCTAGTTGAAAACGGATATATAAAATTCCACGAATCTTAAAGAGAATTTAGCTGGTAAATTGAAGTTCAAATCACCATTTTTAACTCAACCATCATAGCCATTACCTACCAAATGCGAAGAGATTTGCTAGAGTTTGCAATAATAGTAGTATAGGTAGTTGTTGGCATTCAGTGCCTCATAACTCGGGTGTTTTTTGTTTTTTTTTCCTTCATCTTAAACGATCAAAGTAAGGTAGAAAGTTAGACTATGTTGGCATCAGCATTCATATTATAATTCCATATATGTATTCATGGAACCCTAAACTTTTCATAGTACCTGGTTATGAGGGGAGGGTTAGGGTTAGGGTTAGGGTTAGGGTTAGGGTTAGGGTTAGGGTTAGGGTT
>JBCEWB010647576.1:0-17628 GCA_039654565.1 Peronia peronii
GGCTCATTGCAAATATTATTACATGTGAAGAAAGGGTGGAGTTAGGGGAGGGATTAAAGAAAGACATTGGTCAGCAAAGTGGTCAGTCTGGGCCTGTTCTGTGTCACCCCAAAGCCAAGGTGGAGTCTCTATAGTCAGAACAAACACCCTGAGGCTAAGCACTAGCGCCAAGATCCAGATTGACAAGCCTGGCAAGGCGCGCCGCAGGGCGTTGTAGCCCTGAGGCTGGGTTGCAGTTCTAGAGTTAAAAAAACTTAATGGGACATTAATTTACCTCTAAACACAAGACTTCTTGATTTCTGCCCATTAACTCTTTATCTCCAGTGAGTCGCTGACAGCGGCTCATGGTCGCTGTTGAAATGCCGATGAGCCGTTCTCAGCGGCACAAGCATTCACACCGCTTGGCACCACTTCTGCCACTTACAAAATCATTATTTTTGCGACAACATTTGTCTCATAGCCAGTCAAAATGAGACGTATGTCGATTTTTCTCATTGTTTTTGGTATCACATGAAAGCTTATTTTATACCCTTTCAGATGGTGAAAAAAGTTCTGAGCTAGCTTCATTCTAGCCAGAGATATTGCAGTTTAAAGAGACAAGGAGGGACCCCCAGAAACGTCCGAAAGTCCGAGAAAATCGAGTTTAAATGAATGATTGGACGCATAAATCTACATACCTACCTCACAAAAACCCGATTTTAATGAAGAAATATTTATAAATCGAGGGTAAGACCGATACTGTCTTGTTCAGAAATGAATGCACCTTCGATTTCTGCAATAAAAAAAAATTCGATGTCTGAACCCCCCTCATCACATTCAAAGCCTGATTTCTCCTTTCTAGCCCAGCGACTTGCGTCTCATTTCGACTGGCCGCAAGACATTTGTATTTGTGGCAATTACTGAAAAACAAACGCTATTTCACACATTTGTTATAAAAATAAGGACTTGAGTGCTAAAGTGTGACTTAAAGCCTTTGAAGTGTTGTTTTTCTTAGGCTGGTTATGCTGGAATAGACGGACAGCTATTGTAACGATATGATTAGCAACAAAATTGAAAAGCACATTGGTGTGGAACACTTTTTTGGGTATTGTCATGCAGAATTTAGATTTGTAGATGGATATATAAAATGAAATTGATGATTTTGATAATGGAATGTATTGACTGCGTGAGCACAAAATTTTCTTTGATTTTTCTTTTTTCTTCATCTTTCTGCTGCATTTGTGAAAACACAAGAACACAATTATGACAAAACCGGTTTAGAAAAAAGCCACATTCATCTATCTGTTCTTTGCAGACAAAAAATTTGGAAATTCGTTGTGAAGTTTAGATTTTATTGATGTTTTTGTGGAGGGCATCTGTTGCATTTAGCGTTCCTCAATACCCTGCCGGCACAGTGGGAAAACCCCCACAGAGATAAAGAATTAAGAATCAAAACCAAATGAAAATTTATGATAAGGAAAGAGTTTCTGCCTTCATGTATTAATTACTGCCTCTTGGTATCAATTTCTTTAGATCAATATGTCATAGTTTTTGATTGTTTGACTCTATTGTGAAGATCTCGATCACGGCAGAAGTACTGGAGTGAATGTTGTTAGGATGGAAAGAGAGATCTGTGACGGAGAGAATGGTATTAAGGAAGACTGAGGAAGAGAGAAAATGGTTCAGTTAAGATGAACTATTTCTCAAGCCTTTTGATAGCCAGCTGTCTCAGATAAGTGCATGTTTTTATCCTCCTCAGTATTTGGTTAAAGTAGAGATGAAAAGATCACTTCTGAATAAAGACCTGCAAAAACAAACAGAATTCATCATTGAATACAAGGTAGGAAGACAATATTTGCAGTGAATTTGATCTTTTTTTTTTTCTGTTTTTTTTTTCTGTTTGTTTTTCTATGTGAAGAAAGCAAGGTAAAAATTAACATTTACTTAGTGGGGAACAATTACAAATAGTGCGTGACATATGAGCATATACAATTCACATTAGATATTGTATTTTTGACTGGGGTATATCTGTTGTAAATAGAATATCTTCCATACATTGTAAAGCACTTAGAGCCTATGCTGTAAGGAAAAAGTGCTATATAAATGCTTCCTATTATTATCATTGTCTAAAATTCATATCTCGAAAATGCATCTTATGTTCATCAAAAACATTCATAGAATTTCCGCTCACTTTGTTTACCTTGTTCTTCCTCAAACTTTTTGTTTATCATATATTATGAGCTAATTAAACACATGTTTGAAGTGACATAGTGCTTTACGCACAAAATTTCCTTGAAAAATCAGAGAAGTATTGTCTCCATGTTTCATTTTTGCTCTTGTTTTGGTTTTGGTTTCTTTGGGTTTTTTTAAATGCTGAAACCACACTCCCACACTGAAAATCAAGATCTGCTGTGATGATCAAAAGGCTTTTGTGATCTTAGAACTGTTGGAAAAGTTTGTGCAAGCATAAGAGCTTATGAGTAAAAGTTAAATGATGGGATGCATTTATGAAATTATAAATGCAGTTCTTTAGCCTTTCTTTTCTGTAATTACAGTCACAAGAAGAGAGAGCCAAAACAAAACTTGTCAACTTTACCATCACTCCAGAAACATTGACCAATGTGAAGGAGGTAAGTTGAAGTGTGAGTTCTTGAGTCTGAGATTTTATCAAATGCTGCGTCAGTACTGTTTAAGAGTTACAGGTTTCCAGCCATGATTTGGTTGGCTATCTGATGCTGACACATATATCACTTTTCATATGGCTATTATGTATTTATATTGCAGATTTCTGAAAAAAATAAATATGATAGCTCAGTGCATATCAAAATTGCAGGTGCATTAACATGTGCAAAGTTTATATTTTTGTATATGTTTAAAAAAAATTTTTTTTTTTTTTTTAAATTTATGTATCATGCAATCTGGATTGCTGGTTTGTTCATGAAGGAAGTGTCCCACTATCATGGATGTGATTTGCTTTGTCATACAAAACTAAGATAAAGTTTATTAAAAAGAAAATAACTGTCAATGACTGTCATTGAATTATGACAGTTTGCCAGAGGCTTATGGACATAGGGAGTGCAAATATGCATTCTTGAAATAAATTAAAATTGTGTACATTTAAGCTGATTTCAGAGAAGTTGATCTTTATTATGCTTAAAATCATTTTTAAAAAAATATTCATGTTAAATTTATTTCTAGTCTGAATATATCAGAAAGGCTATGAAACATGTGATTAAGCACAGCACTGAATTTCAAATGCCAATGCAGAATAATTCTACATTGGGTTTTCACTTCATGTCTGAGCATAGTGTGTTTCTTTTTGTTTCAGAAACAAAATGTCCCAAAGTTCAAAGTTAAAGGCCATCTGGATTCATCAAATTTACAGATTACAAAACCATTAACAGGAGAAGTAATTTAATTTTTTGTTATTGATGTTGTTTTACAACCTTTCATTTATGAAATTTCTAGGAATTTTGTGTTTGTGATGTAAGACTGTCTTTTATGTTAGCCAAATTATTTTATTCAGTACAGATGCAAGCTACATTGAGACGGATTGAAACAACTTGTTTTACCAGTCTTTATACCTATAGTTTATTACTTAGAATTTAAGTGAATCAAATCAAATAGTTTTACACATGCATGCTATGGACATTTTCATCTTTTATTTTCTAATGTATGCTGTGTGAACTTACTTTCCTAACAGTTGGTGGTGGAGCAGTGTGAAGCACCAATCAAATCTATTGAGATTCAGTTAGTGCGGGTTGAAACTTGCGGCTGTGCTGAAGGCTATGCAAAAGATGGTAGGTACAATTTGATTATTGTCAAACACTTAGGGAATAAGTTCTTTGTGGAAGAAAGAAGCAGACAGAAAACATTTTGTTTCAGTGAAATTATAGTCATTTAGGAATAATGTAGGAAGATTTATGTCTTCATTTTAAAAGAAAAAAATTTATTTACTATAGTAAATTAACTGCTCAAGAAAAGTTGGAAATTAGAAATATCAAAGGATTTAAATTTAAGTTTTAAGTTTGAAATTTATGACTACTTGTTGGTGAAAGAACTTTACAGATCAGTGCAATGATGTGAAAATCATACTGATGAATATTTTTTAGAATAGTAATGTAATATTGTAGATCTTTACATCCTATTTCTATTTTAAAATACTATTTTTAGCATCACGGTATTTGCAGTATATGAGAGAAACATGGGACAGTTAGCAGCAGCTTTGTTATCCAGTAGTTTTCCGGTGTAATGGTCTCAGTGATGTGACAATTGATTGTGCTAATTTAGACAGATAAGGAGTTCAATCCGTGTTCCTCTCACATGATTTGATAACAAAGCATCATCAGCCTTTGATTGTTACTTTCGCCTGTGAATCAAAAAGATTTCAAAATTGGAATTTTTAAAAAATGCTTTTGGCAAATCAGTCATTTTTAATAACCATAATGACTTGAGTCACTTTCAGCACTTTTGAGATACTGAGGAAAAAAAAACAAATGTTTATAGCACTAGCCATTAAACAATAATTCCATTGTGATTGTATTGAACTAATACAAATGTCTATTGGTACAACTCCTTTTAAAGACATTAACTCATGATGTTCACTAATGTTCAGAATGTCATGAAACATCAGTTGCATTTTTGACAGAAGTCTAACTTATGCTGTTATCCTAGAGCAGTAATGTGTGTAAATTCAGGTGAAATGTAAGATCTCCATACATGTATAACTCTGGAATTGTGTACTAACCTGTAAGGGCTCTATGATATGCACTTCCGTGCTTGTCAGTCTGGATGAGCAGCACCAATGCTTAGCCTAGGGACATTTGTATTGAATTGTGATTCCATTCATTCTTGAGAGTGATATAGTGCTGGCCAACTTTGGATTTCCTTACTTACCCAGTAATTCCTCAAATCTCTCTCCTGATTTCACCTTTTCTTCAGGTAAAATATTACTTGAATTGAGTTTATGGCAGGTGAAGAGATTGTACCACAAACTTATATGAACTTCATATGGGTGTCAATTTTATCATTCCCTGTCATGCAGACTCTTTCCAGTTAAGATTTTTTCATCATGTAACTGCTTGGACTAAACACTTCACAGAGAGTTCTATTTGTGTACATATTATAGAACCTCAGTGTAAACTGCAAGCTATGATCCCTCTGGCTATGTGGATTTAGATCATTCTTGTTAGAAGATCATTCTTGTTAGATCAGATGGGCCAGCTTTTGATGGGGCTGTGATTACAAAGAATCATACAAGAAAACTAAGAATGACATAGAGTGAGAGCACAAGTGAGCTGTCTGATATATAAAGTAAAAGATACATAACCTGCTTTAGCTTTCATTAATCATAACTGTAGTTCTTTTCTGCTCTTGACAGCTTGATCACTGATTACTGTGAAATTTGTTATGTGGTTGTGGGGGTCTGGGTTATAGTTCAGTGTGGTATAACAAAACAAAGAGACCATTTGATATTACTCTCCGGCATCATCATTTCTTTTGATTGCAGACTTCAGGTCACTTGAAGGGACTTGAGTGGGCCATGTGTTCTATTCTTCCATTCTAAAGGATTTTATTTTCGTGTATTGAATTTCTCACTGTTTTAGTAAATTTATTAGGTAAAATTTCCATTGCCTTATGGAGGCGCATCAGTTGAGCTGCGGCTATCCCATCATGAGGACATTTTGACAGAATTGGGGCTGATGAAGCTTAAGCTCAGATGACATGGTGATAAATATCATGGTGTGGCTTTGAGCAGAATGAATAAATGGTGCACCATATTGGGAACCTTATATCGTCTGTTACATAAATATCAACAGCTCACATTGCAGGTTAACTTGGATTTAGATTACATGTGCTATGCTTGACATCAGTTACCATTTTAAGTTTACACTATTATTCTCTCTTTCAGCCACTGAAATTCAGAATATTCAGATCGCAGATGGTGATGTCGCCAGAAATGTAGCCATTCCTATCTATATGGTCTTTCCTCGATTGTTCACCTGTCCCACACTTTCGACGAATAATTTCAAAGTTGGTGAGTCCTTTTTTTTCTTTCCGTAATATTTAAGGGTTCATTTTTATTCATAATATGCTTTTTTTTTTTTTTTTTTTTGGTACTGTATTTTGAAATTATGAAAAAATCTTTTAGCATGTATTAGTTGTTAGTAGACACAGATTTTTTAAATATTTTCATTGAGTTTGTTATTTATTGAGATGTTCTTTGTTGTCACAAATTTTGAAAGATAAGAACTAGGGACTATTGAATGAGCTGCTGTAGTAATATTTGAACACACATGATATGTCATATACATCTTGTTGAAATGAGAAACTGAGTATGTAATTCAAACCACAATGAAACATTATATATATCTGAAATACGAATCTGTCAGTATTCTTAGCACTGTCATTTTCATTTTCAGCTTTAAGAGTTAAGGTGAGGTCCTGTTTGTGCATCTTTCAAATGAATATCATAATATGAGACACGACACAATGAAATCAGGCGCTCATCAAACTGAGGTGACCGCAGAAATCACGTGTTTTTCAACAGTGAACGAATTTTTAACGCAATTTTTTTTTCTTCACAAAACCCTTCAATATCAATCTAACATTGCATTTTCTAGTTACATTTGTTGAAATAGTTTGAGTAAAGGCCCCAAAATTGCTGTTTAGCGGCATGGGCTAACAAAGAGTAAAAAGGATTTATAAAAATGATCGGCCATTTTCTCACTAAATTGAGCTGCAGCAACAGGTCATCCCCCATCGTCTTTAATTTGCCAATAGCTCGACCTCTACTTAAGAATAAAATTTTTTTTCACACACAGAAAGGGAAAGGGATAAGACTAACTTTGGTACCAATAACTCCTTGTGCTCAAAATTTGACAAGAGCCTGATTTCATCGTGTCGCATCTCATATGTAGTAGTAAGTGCCTGAATTTTGTTTAGCTTGTACTTGCCTTGCTGCTGTGGTGAGAAAACACCAAAATAATCAGAATGCGTTTCCGTTTCTTGACAAATGTTGTGATTATCTTCCCAACAGATAATGTAGATTTGTGATTATTTATTACACAATTTTGAAAAGAGAGACTCAATTCTTTTTTTTTTTTTTTCTTTTTATGAAATCGTTTTCCTTTTTTTTTTTCTCTCTTTATTTCAGACTTTGAGATCAACATTGTGGTGGTATTTGCTGATGATCATCTTGTCACAGAAAATTTTCCTCTGAAACTGAGCAGGTTCTAGTGTTGTTGATGTTAAGGCAGAGAATAGTGAATGGAGAGAGGAAGTAAATGGAGAGAAGGATGGAAAAAAAATGAGTGGAAGAAACGTACATGTTTATGAATGGCGATGATTAGACAGCTAGACAGTGAAAGAAAAAGTGAATGAACATTTTGGGAGGGATGCGAACTATAGTGCGCAATAGAAATGTGATTTGACAGAACTTTAGGCAAGCAAACACATGTTGTTCCACATCCATAGTCCAGGCGACTTTCCAGCTTGAGCCATTTGTAGGAGCAAAGAACTACAGATGTCATAACAATGACGTCCTGTCTGTAGCTGTATCAGATCCAACTCACAGAAAATGTTCAGCATTGCAGGAATGGCACGCCTCAAATCACGTTCTTTTCAGTATAAAAAGTGTGTCGGTTATTAAATGTATTTTGTGTTTTTTCTGATGCAAAGAGATCTATTTTGATTCGCTAATGAAAAGATGGGAATTTTAAAAAGGAAAGAAAAACGGTTGAAAGATGTAATCCAGGACAAGAAGACAGTTATTGTTGACTTGGTTGTCATAAGGTGCTGGTGTCACCAATAAAATGTTCTTATGTTACCAGTAGTTAAAAGACCCCTAAATAGTAGACTTTCAATCTCATCTGCTCTTTAAGGTCTGACACATCTTCTAAGCCTTACATAAACAGACTCTTCAGATAATTCAGAATGGTTATCCAACCGATAATAATAAAGAATAATTGTGCAATCTGTGATACAGATACTCTGGCTAAGATGACATATGAAGACTCCAGTGGAAAAACCAGATAAGTCACATTTTCTACAAAAGGAGAAAAACAGAAATTAAAGTTTAGAAGTCTATAGTTTTTCACTCTATACCTTTTAAAAGCTCTCTTTTTAGTAACTTACCTGGTTTTCCACATTATTGTTCTGGTTAACAAATCTTAGCGGTGTGCTTTATAACATCGGGGCAATAACTCATTTTTCACAAAAATGTGACTTACCTGGTTTTTCCACTGGGCTCTTCATATGGATGTAGGACATGCTAGGTGCTATAAGTGTTTGTTGTTTGCTTTAAAAGAACTCACAAAAGTAGTGTTCAGATTTATAAAATTGTATTTTGAATTATACCAGTGTGAAATAGGTATGTGCAAGGGACAAATTATGCATGTGTGGGAGAAATGAACATGTTTTCAGCACATGAGATTAAATTGTTTTGTTTGTTATGTTTTGTTTTGTTCAGACATGTGCCTTATTGGGGCTGTGAAAAAACAGCCAAGAGTGAGAGAAGAAATGAGACTTTTTTTTTATCTTTTTTATAAACATGATTGTTTTTAATGTTAAGGTTTCAGTTGTCTATTTATTATGATTGGTGTTGTTGAAATGTCTATCATTTCAACAAATGAAAAATGATGAAAAATTGATATTAGCTGGATAGGAAAGTTCTAGTGCAGCTAAACATGCAATGCATTTGTGGTGGCAATATATCATTTGGTCATAATTTATGAGAAGAGTATTCAAAGCTTGTATTGAATTAATTAATAATTTATTATACCAAGTGAAAATGAACGTGATGTATGGGAATACAATAGTAATAAAAACAAAAATAAAGAGCTTTTATATTGTGCTTCTCTCCATATAGTTTACAAGCTTTATGCACATTACAGTCTATTGTTACCTGGACAGACACATTGGAGACACAGACAGATGTTCTCAACTTCCTGGGAAGCATACAAGATGGCTGTCTATTTGGTGCATATTGCATAATAATTTGATAAAACAGAGAGAAGAAGTTCTTGTTCATTGTAACAATATTCAATTTCTGAAAATTTTTCTCTCATTTACAATATATCTGATTTCAAGAAGCAGCTTTCATGTCAATCAACTGAGCTTGCTGTTGTAACTTGTAGATGCTCACTTCGATGTGTCTAGTAGATGTAATCTGAACCAGCCAGTTTACTATGCTGTACATTAATAGTTACCTACCCAAGTATGTAGAAGTATTTTAAAATTAATGTGTCACTTGGCATGACTTCATGAACATATTCATTGATGTAAAATTATATGTGAATTAAGGAGATGCCTTTGAATTACAGGTACATGTACTTTTCAAAAGTGCAATAAAGAAACAAAAATAATTGCCTGCTTGTTTCTGTTGTTTATTTTGATTATGTTAACACCTTTGATCCCATCATTACATCATTGCTGTTGTTGTTAGTTATTTCAAAGCTCATATGGGCCACTGTCCTCATTTCATCATCATCACCATCATCATCATGACTTAGATCTAACATTTGTGTCAGGGTATAGCTTGTGAACCAAGTTCTTCCACGAAATCTGATCTTGCTTCTCTTTACGTCATCATCCAAGCAAAGGGATCAAGGGGCCTGTCCATTAACTTTTCCACGTGGAGTCTATCGTACCCTGAATCTTCAAGATCTCTCAGTGTGATATACCCAAAGAAATTTCCACCCACAAACTTCTTTGTCAATGGGTATCAAGTTTTGGTTGTTTTCCTTCCTTGTCTTGAGAATGACAATAAGTTTTTTGACATTAAAAGTGAATGTTTTCACTGAGATCAGTTCTTGTGAGATTCACTATTCACAGTATGTTCAATAAATATCTCTGTATTTCCATGGCTTCATGAGAGTCTTCTGTCATCATTTCCCTCACAGCTCATGAGTCCTGTTATTAGTGTTTATGTATATTGATGCTGTGTGTCAGAGAAATTCAGGTTTGCTTGATACACAGAAGCACACAGACATTCTTATGATAAATGCTTCTATAGCAATATTGAATAATGCTGAACTTTTTAAATGTACAGTTAAAGAAGAAGAATATAGTTCATAAACTTTCAAACTTGGTTCATCACCATCCTTTATCAATGTTTGTCATGAAGAAAAAGAAGAGAGAGAAGCTGAGATATGGTTAAAAGTGAAAGAGAGAGCAGAAAAATAACTCTGTCATTCCCCTCACTTTCTCTTTTCTTTAAGGACAAAAAAAATCTTTTTCGGCTCATCTAGGCTGAGGCATTTTCTGCATTTCTGATGAAATTTTACTACATCCAAAGCCAAGTGAATCAGTCATTTTCAGAATGCTCACCATTTGAATTTGTACATACATTGGTGTCTTTGTAATGCATTTTGTGCCTATCATTTAGTATCCATTGTTCTTTCTCTTTTCTTCTATAATCTGATGCTCCTTAGTTTGCCACTCGCTGTCATGTTTCACTTCAATTTGATTCTTAATTAAGTTTTTTTTTATCTTTTTATTGACTTTTTTTTTCATACCCTGAGGCCTATTGACCATACTCTACTACAATACATGTAGATATTAACATGCAAGAGAAATGAGCCATTTTGACCGGCAACCATATTACTTCCCTTTGCCAAATACAAGAGGTGTAATATGGGCATTGTAAAGAAGGAAAAAAAATCACTTTTTGGGGGAGGGGGTTTGTGAAACATAAGTAACAGTAAGTTCTGATAAATTCACCATATCATGAAAATCCTTTTTTCATGAAAATTTTTCTTATCGTAATAATTTTTTTTTCATAAGGTTTTTTGCGTCATGTCTATCAAATACAAAGAGAAAAAGTGATTTTCTTTCCTTCTTTTCAATGCCTGTTCTAGTCCTCTTGTACTTGGCAAAGGGAAGTAATCTAGCTGACTGAAAAAAAATGACTCATTGTTGCACATTCTGCTAAATAAAAATAAAATATTGTGGGATATGGAGAAATTTAAAGGTCAAATATGACAAAGTTTGAATGGGAGTCATGTTTTTTTAGAATGCATGTATGAACACAAGCGAACACGCACACTCATGGACGCACTCAAACACACACCCCATCCTATGGGGAAAGAGACACAAAAACACGTGCATACTTCATTGTAGTTAGATTAGATTGCTCGATCTGGATATAGGTACTGCACAGGTGAAATTACCTTGCTCTAGTGCTACACTATTGCGTGCTGCAGATAAAAATCATCATTGAAAACATAAACGTCGAAAATTTTGTTGATCATGATTTATTACGCTGATGCAGCTCGTGTATTTCCGGTACAGAAATCGAAAGGAGAAAGTGCGACAATGCTTGCGGCAAGGACGAATGTTGTGATTTGCAACATTTCAAAACGTGTGCTTAGTACCTCCACATGCTTGTGTGGCAGAAAATCAAGATTACCCTGGGATAAGAGATTTCCTGTAAATGCAGAGGATGTTGGTCCGGACAAGAAAGGGGGCAGCGAGGAAATGGCCAAGCTCCTACCCGAAAAAAGTAAGACTAAACTAAGACTAAGAGTTGAGTCAAATAAGAAACAACAAAAAACAACACAAAATCAAACACACATACACATATACACACATAAACTCATAAACAACAATTAGATCTAGATCTGTTAAATAGACATTCTGTGTGTCAAATCCAACATGAGTTGATAGTCTATAATGGGCAATACCGTAGTGTTGCGGTCCCTCCAGCGACCTGGCACATATCGATTACTGTAAAATGACCCAGTGCCTACATCGATACTGCGATTATTGCCTCGGTGGTATGCACAGCCGAGGTTCCCAGCAGGTTAAGGCCAGGGGTTGGTCTAGTTCATTTTACAGTTAACCAATATGTGCCAGGTCGCCGGAGGGGCCGCAACACTGCGGTATTACCCTATAATGTACTCATGGTCTGGGCTAAAAGAATATTATTTATTATCACTGGGGAGATCCAGAAAGAAACAAATCAAGATCTAAATTCTACTTCAGTAGAGCAACCATATCACAGTCAGCAGCATGAGTACTGTTTAGAATTAAGGCTTTATTGAAATCGTAGAATAGCAAAACCATAGTCGTAATTGAACTGTGCTTGTTATCTTTCTATGTGTGCAGAGGGCTATACTAGATCAATTGATCAGAATAAATACCAGATGATTGACAGGACCTGAAGCAAAAATTACCAGTTCTAGATACTAAGATCTTGATCTACAGAATTTTAGGAGTGGCTTCTTACAATGGGATTTGGTATGTAAATGGAATTAATTTAAATCCTATATAATTACGCAAGCTGTGTGTTTGCTGGAAATGGAACCTCAGTTACCTCCCAACTCAGCTTCAACAGAATTTTTATAATGTGACATTAAGCAGCACACATATGGTGCAACAGCAACATTTGTTTTTGTCTATTCAGTCATATGCATTGCTCGTGTGTATAAAATTATAGCCAGCAGGATTATAAAATAAAGGAGAAAAATTCTAAATGTTATAATAATAATAGAATTTTAAGAATTTTCTTTCTTTCCATCCTTGCAGTTGAAGCTCCCACAGGTGTTTACCATGGAGTGACAAAAGAATTCATACATGTGCCGGAAATGGTCCCTGAGTTTGTTGTGCCAGACTTGACAGGTTTTGAGGTGATGTTATTTACTGTCAGTGTTTGAGATTTTGTCACTGTTAATGTTTCAGGTGCTATTACTATCAGTGTTTGATGTACTGTTTCTGTCATTGATTGAGCCTTATTTGAGGTGATATTACTGTCATTTCATCGTTTGCTATCAGGTTACTGACACTGATTTGAAATTATTTTGATTCTGAAAATTTATTCATTTTCATCACGTATGAAGCCCTATTGACCTCTCAATACTGCCTCCAAAAATTTACTGACAAAAGTGACATCGACTTGCAGGACTGGTTTGGCTGACTGAATACTTAGAAGTGTGTATTCATATAGATTGGCGTCATGAACGAAGTGAGAGGTGAAGTGGGGCCTTACTTTAATCACTTTATTTATTGTGTCATAGTCATAGTGCTGGACAGTACTACACATTGTGGATGCTTCATGCACTTACAGGCAATCTCTGTGCCTGAAGAAATTGGTCCGGAACCGGAACTTGATCTTTGTTATGTCTAAAAAGTGCAATCGGGAAAGCGAAAGCCTTTTGCAACAAGGATAGATTTCTTTTTATCCCATAATTTTATTTTGTTTAAGAATAACCAGTTACATAGCAAAATTACCATACCAAAGGATTATTTTATAATATTTTGCAATTTTTGGATACAGGTTTTCGTAATAACCATTTTAGAATACTTAGAATAATGTTAGTACGCCAAAAATCAAAACATACTATACATGTATATATAGAAATCTTGAGCTCAAAAATTATAAAAACAACATACATATTGAAATTCTAATGTGGATTTATGGTATTGTTTTTAAGGATTGTCAGATCACATTGTGAATTTAGTTGTTATACATGATTTTGATCTGTCAAATGATGCTTGACAAGCTTTGGCATGACATTTGGCAGAATGAGCAAAACAAAGATAAGAATTGGTGATATTTGTGCAATGAAATTATCATGGTGTCAATTGCAAGAATAAATTTCACATTCTGTTTTTCACCTCAGTGACAAAATTGACTAGACTTAGAACTGCTAATGGATAAAATCTATAACTGAAAACCTAGAGAGAGAGAGAGGAGAGAAGATGAGGGATGTTTTCTGTGTGTACAGGAGAGAGAGATTGAGAGGATGGGGAGAGGGGAGAGGTTATTGGGAGGGTGAGAGGGGAGGGTAGCATGATGAATTATTGTTATCCGCCACACAAGCTGAGTCTGATTTTTGCTTAGCTCAGCCCTTGGCTGTGGATTCAGATTTTAAAAAGCAAGAAAAAAGAAAATGCTATACTTTACTGACTTTACAATGTTTAATGTTCAAGCAGTGTTATTGCTGTCTAATAGCCTTCATGTTTCTTTCAATCCTCATTCAGTTTAAACAGTGTTTATAATTATTACTTCCATACAGCAGCTATCTCATCCCTTCTTTCATTGGGCACTGATTGTTGCTACAGCTGTATTTTTCATATTATTTTTGTAATTTGTCATCCAACACTAACCTGACATTCTCTATTGAATAACCTCTATTCATAGCCTCATTAAATAGCCTCCGTTTTGTGTTAGTTCTTTGGAGAGTGAAGTTATATTTGCCATTCGCAATAAGCTATAGATATTCTTTTTTATTCCCCAAAAACTTCAGAAGACAAGAGCAGGAGAAAATTTATACTTCTGTAGCTAGAGAACTTATTGGACACAGCATATCTTTGAAACATTGCTTTCATTTGAGGACTTTGACATTATTTTACTGTATTTATGATTATTTACTAACCTCAGAGCATTGCAGTTAAAATAAACAATTGTTATTTGATTTTGATATCTAGAGAAGATGTCATGAAGAAGGACATCAAGAAGAACTGGCAGATATTTACTTTGAGCAGTGTGTGATGGCGATGTTTTACTAGTCTTCATACCACTCATAAGATCAATCACAATTTTATTGTTTTTTTTTTTTTTCCCCGTTCATTATTTCAACGTTTTGAGCTATGTTTTGTATGTCATATAACATCTAAAATTCAGACTGTCAGTGCAGTTACATAAAAAATTTGTGAAAGTGTTTTTTTTTTCATTTGAATCAAATAAAACTCGAAGGCTGCTGGAATGTAAAGGCATGTTATACTCATCCATGTGTTGTCTCTGTCTTTCATTTGCAGCTCAAACCATATGTGTCATACAGGGCAAGGGAAATAACGCAGAGCAAACTTTCACCCAAAGACATTTTTAATTCTGTTTATGCTCCAGACATTGAAGATGACTTACGGGATGGCAAAATTCAAGTGAGAGATGGAAAAATTATATTAGCAGATGGACGTGTTTTGGAAATGCAGCAAGATGAAAGAGAAGAAGAGGAGACAAGCTGATACATATGAATTGAAAATTATTGTAATTGCGTTGTAAATGTGTTCAAGTTTGCTTACGACTGTTTGCAGTGTTATGTACATGTTGGTGTGAATGTACGTGGTCCCAATTTGTTTGTACATGTATGTACAAATGTAATTAAAACATTGATGAATCAGAGGAAATTAACATTATTGCTGTTCTTTATTTATTATATATATATGTATGATGTTTAGAATACATGCACTGAAGTACACTTATGGGAAATACTTTTTGACTGCACAATCCATTTGATCACATAATCCTTGCAAAGTCCAAGACATTTTATACAAAATTTAAGATGCCAATTTGTCTGAAAAAGAATTTCATTTACAATTGTATACATGTACATGGAAGATAC
Organism: Peronia peronii; assembly: GCA_039654565.1. Taxonomy (NCBI): domain Eukaryota; kingdom Metazoa; phylum Mollusca; class Gastropoda; order Systellommatophora; family Onchidiidae; genus Peronia; species Peronia peronii. The sequence continues at coordinate 15,324 of JBCEWB010647576.1, forward strand.
ATCCACCCTCACAAGCATATTGACAAAAATATCACGAATATCATCAGATCAAGGCAGATTTTTAAAAAATGTTGCAGCTTGGTAAGTGTATCACTGATGGCACAAATGAATTTCTGTATTGCTTACAATTAGTTTTTACATACAACGAACATCCACTTCTTTCAGAATATTTCTACTGATTATGAAGTGAGTGGAAACAGTCTCCCCAGTTATATTGAGCTTAGACGAGAGACCTGTATCTGAAGAGTTATGAGAGCAGGATAAGTAAGGGCATATGCTTGTGCTCTTGAAACTGTAAGAGATATGAAATTCAATTAATTAAAGTAGCAGTGATGACATTAATTATAGATAAACACATTGTTGTATATTAGGAATAGCAAATCTCTCCCATCAGAAAGTGGAAATGCATATCAAATCAAATGGACAGACAATAAAAATGGACATAATTTAAGAGTCCTTTAGGTTTTAGTTTTCTGAAACTGAAATGTATGTAAATGGCAAAATTGATAAAGTTGGTCACCATTTTTTGTTTTAGTATAATACATGTATCTTTAAAGGTGGATGCAGAATTTACAGAGGTTAAAACCATGTTAAGTTTTTTCAAAGTCGGGTTCATATATATCTTTGAAACTGACATGTCAAATCTTATACATGTACAACCTTGCAAGCAAGTTTGGTCTCTCAGCTTAAAAGTCCCTTGATTTACATGATGTACACATTTATACATATTTAATGGCAATAACCATGTATTAACTGTATGTAAATGTACAGACATCAGAATGACAGTATTGACAGGCAAAAGAGAGACAAAAGGGCAGAACATGTACATGTCATACTTAAAAATAACAACAAAAAAGATACATGTACCAATGTATGTCAACACACTGTACAATTACATGCTGCAAGTTGTGATCTTCATAACTTTCAGCTTTCTCAACAATTTGAAAATCACTGAGATATTAACATGTATCATGAATGTTAGTAGAAAACATCACTGAAATATTATAATACATACAAGTACATGTATTATGTCATCACTATCAGTGATGATTGTTATACAAATTTAGTAATTATAATATACATGTGGATAATTTAATTTAAATAGGCAAAAACAGGCATAAAGTGGACAGACAATATTGAGTGCATTGGTGATTTGGACTTTGCAGATGACACTTTGCAGTTGAAGAAATACAGGAAAAAAACCATTTGGACTTAAATAAGAACAAGACAGAAGTTATGAAACACCAATCACACTGGAATGGACAAAAACTGAAAAAAGTGGAAAAGTTCTCATTCCTGTAAAGTACAGTGACTATAAATAGTGAATACATGAGAGACAATAGACTCTGTAAGGCTGCCACTGCGATTAATAAATTAAGTGGCTTATACTTTTTATAGAGAAGCAAAAATCATTAGTCAGAAAACAAAACTCCTGTTATTTCAGTCCGTGTGCTTTCTGTCCTATTTGGAACAGACAGTTTGACAATGAATGCAATGACAGAAGGGAAGCTGGCCTCATTTCATCTGAAGTGCTTTAGATTACACGACTGATGAGCACCTGATGGAATGATTTCATATGTAATGAGGTGGTCTTGGAAAAAAACAGATACTAAAACTTTGGTAACAACAATCACCCAAAAGAAGAAGTTGGAGATTCCTAGGATGTGTTTTTAGAGTAAGTGAGACCAGAATCCCACCACAAGCATGGAGATGGACACCATACCTAAAACAACATTCAGAGGAAAAATACAAAAGGACGTGCTGAGAGGGAACATTGCAGTGTCAATCTGGAAGAAAAAACACGAGACTGGTGTGGATGACGGGCCTTTCTCACTGCTCTATGTACCGGACGGTACAAGGTCAGAGTAAGACAAGAGTACATTTAATTTTATTTAATGGGGATTGTTGTTATTTCCCTTTGCCAGGCACAAGGATGTTGAACAAGCAGCAAGAGAGGGAGTAATATGACTTTTACGCTCTTTATTTGAAATGTACATTTTAAAAAATTACACAAAATCATTGTACATGTGCAAGGAAACTGTCTTCTTCATATCGTAATGATTTTATATTTTAGCCAAAAATTTTGTGATCAGTTTTTCAAATGACAAGAAGCTAAGTGAGTTTTTCATTCTTTAGACTCGTTCTTCAACAGTCCTTGTATCTGGTAAAGAAAAGTAATAGTGCTGGTCAAAAACAGTTCCTACTGTAGTGGGCCTACATGTACAGTACTAATGTGATTTGACAAAACGCCTTTTTCGATTTTGGCGCCAAAATTTTTTATTGCATTATTGGATTCTCATCAACA
>JBCEWB010647687.1:0-17627 GCA_039654565.1 Peronia peronii
GATTTTGAAGTTAGCCATTTTAGAGACGCCAAAATCCAAGATGGCGGCGTTGCCATGGCAACTATTTGAAAAAGTCAGTTTTTTTTCACTGTTTTCCTCTAATTTGAACATGCCGAATGCAATGGACAAGGTTAAAATAGCCTATTTTTAATAATAAAATAAAATCACCTTCAGGACCCCCCCCACCCCCCCTTAATTTTCCATGAAAGTATTAATATTCTAATTTGTCATTGTAACAGTTTTTATGGTTACTAGCAGCTCTCAGTCGGAAACTTCTGCCACCATTCTAATCTGGAAGCTTCTTGCAATTTTTGTTTGTTTTGTTTTTCGATACAGTGTTAAGCTTCTTTATTAATGTATAGAGCCCATTGAAAGTGAATGTTATCCACAATTTTTGTACCAAATGTATTTCGACAGATGATACGCTGGCGATATAGATCCGTCAAAACTATATCCAAACAAATGAACTGATACTAACCCATTGCTTGCCAAGATCATTATCACTAGAACTTGAGATATGAGTTTCCACCCATAGAAACAGCTAATGAGCTTTATATTCAATGAAAATGCATAATCTATGTAGCAGAAGGAATTTTTTTCTTCCGAAAAATTGTCAGAATACGCCAGTGTTGACCTACACGGAAATTTAAACAAAAACAGGGTAGTTCTGGGGGTGAATGGGTCACCAGTTGACTGATGTACACAATGTATCTCCCCCAGGTGATAGAATGTAGTGATCTTCAAACTTTGATTTACTGCATCCACTCCTTCTTGTCGGCCAAACTGTCAACTGTTGATCCAACTTTTCTGGGCAACCACTGAAGTCGTGACAACCCCCAACAGCCTGTCTTTACGCTTTTTTTTCCTTTATTTTATTATTTGTTCACAATTTTTTGTTTGTGTCTACTTTATTGACTGAATAGAGAGCTGTTACAACTCTGACTTTGATGCAGAAATATGCAGTCTCTCATAAACATGCAAAACAGAGTCCTTTTTTTTTTTTTATACATAATGATGATTTTGCTCTGAGAAGTGCATGTGCTACTTTGATTGGAAGTCTCAGTTGAAGAATGAAGTAATTTATGGCAGCAAATTGTCCATGCTGTCTAACATATTTTATTTTCACATCCCAAGTGTTACCATGATTTGTTGCTTGCATAGCTACTGTGTGTCAGGACAGCATGACTTTAGAATAATATTACCACAAATTATTGGCATTCATTTGATATTGCAATCCATACTGACAATCGTTGGGGTTTTCTTGGTTTTCTTACTTTTTTTTTCTCTTTTTTTTTTTTTTATATCTCTGTCAGTCAGATGTAATGCTTAGGTGTCATGGATTTGTGCTTTCAATATCACCATTCTTAGCTGATATAGCATCATTGTTGACATAGCATATTTCTATGTGGTTCCTGGCATCACCGAGTTTCTAATATTATATTGTTTTTACAAGCATTTATTGCTGTCCCATATATTTGGTACATCTGAAGTGTTCAGACATTGATTTAATGTCACAGCTTGCTCATGATACTTTAAAGGTGAACTGATCATCAAAAGGGCTATTTGTTCTTCAGATATTAAAAGTACATGATGGTGCTTCTTTGAAACCTAAGACTGAACAAACATCATTTCTTTAAGATAATTAAGGATAGAGACAGTAACTCTGCAAACAGCAGAACACTTAAAACAACACTTTGTCAGATAACAAAATTTGCATTGATGTGGTTACCTGTGCTGTATTTTAAACCAATGTTGCTATAAAATCATGCTATTCTGAACAAAATGCGGAACTTATCAGATTTGATACATTGCTTTCATGTGATCCTTCAGAGTTTTTGCTTGTGAGTAATAATAATATGTGAAGTGTTAATTGTTACTGTAATATGAATTGAGCTGTAAGTGATATCTACTGTACTGTAATATATCTATTCTCTTTACTGAGTAAAACAAAAAAATCAGTGGACAAAAGCATTTGTCATTCTGGAGTTGGGGATAATACACACGGGTATTTGCTAAGACTTGTTCTGATGGATATTTGAAATCCGCAATCAGAATTGTCCCATTTGCTTATATTTGTAGCATTCTTGTAGTTGAATCCAAGAGAGATTAAACTGTGTATGAGATGCCTTAATTATTACAGAGATAAAACTGTAGCATTCATAGTGCAATACAGATGTTAATGTTTTGTTTTTTATTTCTGTGTTTTATTTTTTTTTTTATTTTTGTTTGATAAGCTTCTTTAGGGTCTTCATTTTCATCTGCATTATGTTTAATTCCAAGCATTAAGTAATCCATCCTGACATTTTATTACTGTTATCAATTAATTATTTTATATTTTCTGTGTAATTTACATGTAGCAGTTCATGTTCAAAGAGGTAAAGTAACCGAGGTGATACTGATTGTATTAATTTTAACTAAAATTATCAGCATTTATATATATATATATAAATTGGAAATTGATTGGAAATTGAATTTATTTCTATAGAAGGTTAGCATAATTGTGGCCCAGTTGTGTTCTTCAGATTATTTATTTTAGCCTGTGATGTTGACAAGCATGTGCTTCATGTGTGATAAAAAGAGAAAGACAAAGATAGACTGAGGTTGTGACTGTAGAATAACATATGTATCATTTGTATATAGCAATGCAGGCGCATTAATAATTAAAATTTTAATTTTACATTTCATCTCTTCATTTTAAATGTAAATTTCTTTCTTTTTTTTACAATTGCCAAAAAGAGGCTAGTCACAGTTAACAGGGTTTACCCATAATTCAGGTAGTAGATTTATGCCATGTTAGGTACAAATCTAGAGAGAAAGAGTTGACCATCAAAGCTGAGATGCTATATCACAAAATCAAAAGCATCCCCTACAAAGTCGACAATATTAGCTTGGAGATCCAGATTCAAGGAAGACAAGCTATTGGACCATATAAGGAGCTGTTTGTCCCTAGCGAATGTAAAGACAATGAGATTGTGTGGTCATGTATCAAGATCAAATGGAACTTGCCAGAAAAGTCCCACAAGGAACAGTGCAAGAAGATAGAGGGATGAACACAGCAAGAGATGGGAAAATGATATCAGTGATGAATGGTCTGGCCTTATACTGAGCAACTGCCTAGTAGCATCTGAGACTCGGGAGGAATGGAGGAAGCCAGTTTGAAGTCTTTTGTGGCATGTACTCGCCATATGATAGGGTAGTAACAATCCATGTGATGAGAATCGCTTGTAGTCATTATTTAAAGAACAGAGGAGGCCTTAAATAAAATTTCACAGTAGGAGTTGAGGATTCTTTTGCCCATTTGACACTTTATGTGCAATCAATTGATAGGAATTTCTTGTGACAATTCATGGCAAGTGGACATTGATTATGTAGAAGTATGTACTGAAACAGAAATGGAAATGAACTGGATATGTGTAGGTATTAATACAATAGATGGGTAGATGTGTCCAGTGTTGCAATCAAGAACTGAGATCTAGAGGAAAAGTAGCTCTAGCAGAGTAATGTTTGAGAACTAGGTGCTCATATTAGAAATGAATTTAAAAGAAGAAAAGAAAGAAAAAAAAACAGATTTCCACCGTGTTGGTTTGTTTACAAGACTTGAAATTTTATGTGTACATTTTTATTAGTTTGTTTATACTTCTGATTATTTCAGAGTTTTGTCATGCTGAACAGCAGGATCATAATGTTTTGTCATTCATTACTCAAAATTGTTTATTGAATTGGTCATGAAGTTTCAGTTTAATTTTCTGTGCTCTGGAATCTGATTGGAGAACAGCTGTGAAAGTGTCCTTTTACTTGTTTATTTGTTTATGATTATCATTTTTCTTCTAGCTTTACCACATGAATGTTGTTGGCCAGTCTTCACAGATGTTTCAAGTGCAATGGTTTTACAATACTCATAACCTTTAAGCACAGGCTTGCCATACAACATCTTCTCCATCCCAGGTATGTGACAAAGGGCTGTTATGCTTAGCAAGAACATTTCAAAGCTCTGAAATCATATGTTTTTTCATTTTATGACAGCAAACTTTCAGAATATTTAAAAAAAAAAAAAAAAAATTCAGTTTGTAGATTTGTCTTTGTTTTCCATACTTTTCAGTTACATGTATTTAGTTTGTTTGTATACTTTCCAACCAAGTTTTTACATCAAAATTTTCTTTAAAGTTTGAATAAGTGAGGAAAATTGCATTATATGTCATTGGACTCACAAGCAATCCATGTAAATCTGAGAACAAGAGACATCATTTTAAAAAATTGCCCCTGAGAGGCATCTCATTGCCAAACAGAAAAGTTTTTTGTCTATTCACAGTCCATGAAATTGTCAACTCTTATGTAACTTGCAACACCTTTGTCTTGGCAATCTGTCACATGTCACTTGTAAGAAAAAATCATTGTTACTTATGTGGATTACTTGTGGTAATGTACATATGAATACTTGTTTTAGTTACTGATCATGAGGACAACATAAACTCAGAAAGCTATTATACAAAATTTTCCTGTTTTGGGGTTTTTGAGTAAATATACTGAGGAAAGTTATGCTGGTCATAGTATTAATGTGACAGTCATTTTTTGCTGCTGCTGTTGTTTTTGAATAGTGAGATGCTATATATAAGATCAGCATATGTTTTCATTTTTCTTTTTTGCCTATTGGTTTAGTTGATTCTGACCCAAATGACAAGTGATTCGATAAGGAAGTCATAAAGGAAAAGCATGCTTTTTAGAGTGACTGGTCAGTTTGGAAGAGATAGGGGTATGGAGTTTGTTCTCGTATTACATAAATAAAAAAAATGCCAGTGTAATTTTGACTCAAGTGTGTTTATGGAGTTTGTTCTCGTATTACATAAATAAAAAAAATGCCAGTGTAATTTTGACTCAAGTGTGTGCCTCCTTAAAATTCAGTGTATCTGAGGGGTGCACAAAAATGTGGCCACATGTTAGTGGTAGCTCTGATTTTGTTGTAACAAAATCTCATCATTGTGAGGTACTTTTGCTATGTGATTGTATCATCGTCATGATATTGATAATTTGGACACCGAGTCAGAAGATACACATGGATAATGATTAAGAATTATTTTGGTTTAGAAAAAAAAAAAAGAAAAGTAAAGAAAGAAACAAGTAAATAACATGAACAGTAGACAGGTTTGAAGGGATGACAACACTTTTCTCACATTTACACACTTTTCCTGACTCGACCTAGGTTTAAACGGGTACCCGACTATAGACAGTGATTGGTATTGTTAGACTGATAAGGATTTGAGTGCCTAACAGGCACTTGTATGCTTCCCAGGAAGCTAAGGACATTTATGAATGTCTTCTTTGGGTCTGTCGTGGTAGTAATAGATTGTAAAGCATTTTGAGCCCGTACTTTACACGGATAAGCGCTATGTAAATGCTCTCTGTTATTATTATTATTATTATAATCTGTTCTGTGGACCATAATTTAGCACGTGTTAGGAAAGGAGAAATGGATCAGTTTTCCCATTTGAGAATCTGCTTACATTGTTAATCAGTCACTGTCATTGTTGAATATTTCTATGCACCTGTTTCATCTCATTATTTTTGTTACTTTTGTGGCAAATCACCCCTGAAATTTATCTTGAACAAGATTTGATCAGAAAAAAAGAAAGAATACATGTTTTTTAAAATTTTTGTTTGTTTGTTTTTTTTCTGCTTAGAGTTCTATTTAGGAAAATTATTGGAGAATTCTGTTTCCTGAAAAGGTATCATAATTTACATACAAACATTGTCATAATGTACTAGGTGTCTTTGCACATTTAATTGTGGAGAAAGTATTTCATGTTTATGACAGAGCATTCAGTTATGTTTGTATTCATTTCCTAAATAAGATTCCAATTTTTTATAGTGTAAACTTACAGATTTATATTATCTGTCTTATTATTTGGAAATATCAATGTAATGATCCTCATTTTGAAACTTGATAATTTTACTTTTTTTTTTTGTAACAAAATGTGAGCTTGAGCCTGCGCTGTTGTATAAAAGAAATTGATTTGCTTATGGTTTATAAAATTGTGATTTGCATGTTTTGTGGAGAATTTTGATCTGTAGACCATTGTTTCATGTAATTCTTTACACTGAACTTGATGACAGTGAGATTGAACATGTAAAAATGCAAATGAACATATTGTACTCTATTCTTGGACATTGGAATTGTCAATAAGTTTTTATATGTGTTGAAGATAATTTGCATTGCTGACATATGACAATATGAATTTGTGACATACTTATCTCAGTTTTGTTTTAATGTTGTTGACTACCTGCACTGGGCATGAAACTTACTTAGTTTCAATACTTTTGATAACTGATAATTTATTTCCTCATTAGTCCTGGTCAGTATTACAGAGGAAATCAAAGCCACTGAAATATCTTTCCTGGTAAAATTTTGCCACATACATAGAGCTCATTAAACAAAAGAGAAATAAAAGCTTTCATTACCTATATCTGAATCATGGCTAATTAATAGAAGTGATTTAAATGCTTTAAAATTCTGTAAATGTACATCATGGGTTGTTGAATTGAAATAAAGGTCCTGAAATTTTTATCATTTTAATCAGGCAGAAAACTAAAATGCGGTTTCTCAAATATGTTCACGTTTCAGTCTGCAACAAAGCTACGACAAGTGGGAAATCGGACTTTTTTTTGGTCTCTTCTAATGTATCTCCTAGGAGTCAGAGACATACAGTGATGATACATGAATGTGCAATACGCCCAGTTTACAACTTACAAACATAGAGTTGAAGAGAGAGGAGGGGAGGGAGGGGCATGAATGATTATTGTGGCAAAGTTTTTGAAGTGTTTGAAACTAGACGAGACTCATGTTATCCATACTTTGATAGTTCTATGTTCTTAATTAATCCATGTCACTTTTCTAATTGCTATGGTGCTATTAATGTTTTACTAGCTTCTTTTGAATGAGGAGAGGGATGATATTTGACATCTGTACCTTTTTTCACAACTTTACAATTTTCCTTACTTCAGATTACAATCTGCAGTCATATTATGTGAAGGATCTGAGGACCCAGTTAGTAGATCATCTTGCATAATATAGGTTTTATTAATGTACATAAAAATTATACTTGTGAGCGTTGCATCTGCTTATATTTATTCAGCTATTGTCAAAAGCCAAGAGACACACAGCTTGAAATATTCACATTTACTTCTTATTTCCTTGTCAGTTTTCTCAAAGACATCTTTTGAAGTAACATGTCTAATCATGTGTCTTGCGCCCAGGGCAAATGTGTCAGAAATCATATTGCATGATTTCGTATTACGGCCGTTTTTAACCATTTTCAAACTCAGGAACCAAAATTTTTCTTTTTTTTTTTTTTCAGGTTAAGAAAGGTTAAATTTCCATTTTGTGAAAAAAAAAAATTTTTTTTTTGGTATCTGAGTTGGAAAACAGTTAAGAAATTGCATAGCTCGAAATTGCCCAGTGCGACTTCCGATTCATTAGCCATGGGTGCAAGAGATATTGTACTTGGTTTTAAAGAAATTCCATCAGGTCTCAAACAGATTATATAGCTTGGTTTATAGTTTCATTTTAGCATAGAAATTACAGTTCCACAACAGTTGGGTAATCAAAAGTTATTTTTGAACTTGTTTTCAGAAAGTGGCTTTTATTTACCTTACAATTTCTTTTTTTTCTTGAAATTAGAGTCTCCATTTTAAAAAATCTTTTTTTTTAAAGAAATTAAGCTACATTTTAAGTTATGTCTTAATTACCATCAGTGAAAAGACATTGACTAACAGAGATACAAAATTAATTATTTTCATCTTTCTTTCATTGAATACCAGTATCAACAGTTTCGGAAGATTAAAAAGCAAAAATTTTTCTCAGTTTGTTGTCTCCAGAGAATTACTTGTTTTCTCATAGGAAAGCATGCACGCGAGGTGATATTAGGTATTTACTGCCTGCTATTTTATTTTTAATGGTGCACAGCATTATAGTGGGTGGATTGAGATGAGAGAATGCAGTTTTTGTGAGAGAGATACAGAAATACAGAGAGGCTTGTGCAATAGGTTTCCTGGAGTTTCGTTGCATTTTGTGTGACTCATCTTCACAAAGATAAAAAAAAAAGGAGAAACCCAACAACATAATCTTACAAATTTCAGAAACTTCATTTCCTGTCTCAGCATAGCGTCAAAATACAAAGAGTGTCTGTCGTTATTCAGACCAAAGTTTTCAGAAGACATGGGACACTGATTGCAATCACCTTCCAGGAACGAATTGCAATCATTTATTACCAACATTAGTATCGCCCTACAAGAGATCTTTCGTGCTGGCCAAATTTATTCCTGTTGTTGTATTTTTGCTTTTCATGTTTGTTGTTCTCCCATTTGGTCTTCCATATATCATTTATTGTTTCTGTTCCACAGTGTTACTTACATACTATTTATGTGCTTACAAATTAATATTGTCCAGCAACACGCCAAATTTTATGGATCACTAACTTGCTTTCTGACGGGCACTACCGCACATCTTCATTTCAGGATGAAACAAGAAAAAAAAAATATCCCCTTGCTAGAGTTGTATGTTTTTTGTATGTTTTTCAACTGCACTGCCATCTGTGGCTATCATTATCTGCAAGGTTTGCTATCAATAAGCTTTCTTCTTGACTAATCAGATATTATACTGTCTGTAGCATTCTCTTATAATTACAACTATTAAATTTTGTAAAATATTATGCTTTTATATTTTAGATTGTTTAAGCTTGTATTTTATATAAGATAAGAAGTGTGAAACTATTTTGCAAAAGTTTTTTTTCTTGCATGTGATAGAAAAGTCTTTTAATTACTGTACTGTATGAATAATGAATTACATCCATATATATGTTTATTTTTTGTATATTTCAGCTTGAGAATCATTTTAAGTTTAGATTTTTCTGCCATGTATAGCATGATGAAAGCAACCTGGATGTGGGGGTTCATTTGTATTGGGTGATCCAGTGAAAAATTCATACAATGGTGTCTGAAACAACAAGCAACTTATTGCCTTTTCTCTTTGGAAGCAAACATTGAGATACTTACATGGCCAAGTGAAAATATAAATTTGGATATTATTGATGCCATGTATCAATCTCATCATCATCAACATAAACTATGAGCATAGATTTAAAAATAAACATTGCACAATTTTTGTTCTTTTAGAAAATTTGGATTTGAGAGCATCTCTTTGCTAGCATTGAAATATTGAAAATCAGTTTAGATATCAGTATTTTAGCTAATTGTACTAGACAATAATCTTGTATCTGCAGAATATGTAGCCTGTTATTAAACTGGGTGGTTGCTTGTGACAAAATACAAGTGCATTGAGAACTGGAATTGTAGCATAGTGAGGGTGAAAGAGATAAGTTTGCTCGAGAAGATCATAAAATATTGCTCTGTCAAATGGTTTTTACTGCATATGAATACTCATTTCCGTATTACCTATTTTGCAGTATTCTTTGTATATCCAGTCTGAAGTTTTCTGATAGACTTTCAAACTGTTAACCCTGACTGTGTGTGCATAATGAATACCTCTGAGTGTGTCACATGTATAGAAGGCTCAGCGATTACATATATTGCCTTGTAAGGTAGCAAATTGTTTAATGCTGATATCAGCTTGTCCACATACACTCAGCCAAAAGCCAGACTTGAGCTGTGCACAGTACTGAACATACTTCATCATATGTCATATGTGATGTGATCCACTCATGTCTGTTCCATATGGCAATCAGATGCATATATGCTATTTTTGTATTTATCTGTTGTTTGTATTAAGCTTGATATTGTGAGATGTCAAACTCAAGACTAAAAGTCTGTGGAGATGAGGAGATTACTGTATTCTTTAACATTTTTAACTTCAGATTAATTTAGTAGCGTGTTAAATGAGATGACTGATTACTTTGAAATTTTTGCACCTGAACTTTTGGTTGTTCATGGACTGCAGTCATTAACCCCTTGAGTGCTTCACCCGGAACCATTCCGGGCTACATTTGTGCACGATATGCCTATATCCCGGAACCATTCCAGGCCTATGATGACAAGCAATTTCAAGGATATAATCAGGATACCTTAGATTGTATATTATCTGAGTGACTTCCCTTGCTATCTTCAACCTCCTTTGTTTTGTTTTGAAGTGTTGGCTGCGCGTGAGCGTTTGTTTCAAGTCGGAAATTAGTGGAATTTATGTGTACTTTCTGGTTCGTGCCCAGGTCAAAATGACGAGTAAAAGGAAAGCATTATCAGAAGTGTTGGATGAGATTCTGAACGATCATGATAGTGCTGACAATCTTTTTAGTGAATCTGCTGATGACAAAGGTAGCTCTAGATCTAGATCAAGTAGGAACGTGTCTCAATCACTATTCTAAGTTCTAGATTTAGATCTGAAGACTAACAGACATACATATAAATACACTTAGGGTTCTTTTTTTTCCACACATAAATATGTATCAAGCTTAAAAATAGAATTTAAGAGGTAGAGGAACATATTTATACTAGTTATATGCAAAATTAGCAGGATACTATACATTTTAGGGAAGTTGTAGAGAATTTGGTGCAACCAATCTGATTGTGGGCAAGGAAGAGAAAAATTCCCTGCACAGGGCACTACTAACTGAAAGCACTGAAAGGGTTAACATGGAATGGTCTTTTTGTTTTGTTGATGATATTGGTCACTTGATTTTTAGTTTTTTAATAATACTTTGAAGCAATGCAAACAGTTTTAGAAATGAAAATCATACCCATATAACTGGTCTCTTTCTGAATCATTTGCCATGTCAAAACTACTTTTCTTTGTTGTTCAGTATGCCTCAGCTGAATGAATCAGAAAGAAATCTGTGGATGAAATGCTTCTGCACTATAAAAATTTCAAAGTAATCGACTGTCTCATTCTCAGACATTGTGCTATTAAAATGTGTGAAGTTAAAAATATGAAAGAGTATATCTGAAGATATCACTCTTAGTTTGGTGAGTGTTTTATTGGATTGCAGTGATGATTAGGATGGGAAAGGGACCTCGCCAGGTTTGAAATCTGAAATGGAAACTTTGTGCTGAAAACAGCTGTGTGACTTTTGTCTAAAAAGCAGTTAAATGATTTTTGTCTTTATTACATCTGTATGATGTTTGGCCATTTTCCTTTCTGATTTGCTGAAATTGGCCCTAGTTTTTCAATCTGCATTTGCAACGTTTACAGTATTTGTCATTGTTTATTCTTTTTACTTTACTGCTCTGCCAAGGAATCTCTTTTCACAGATGAGTCATTCTTTGCTTCTCTTCTTTAAACTGTTTATTATGTGTATTTTATTGTATTGTTTCATTTGAATTATCTATAGGATGAGAATTGACCCAGAGAAACTATATTAGCTCTGAGTGAATGTCACTATTAAGTTTGCATATTTCAGTTTGGTGAGAAAGCATCCTTTCAGTCCTTGTTCAACTATGCTAACAAAGTTAGAAATAGCAGTACATATAGAACAGATGTAATTGTTATTGGCATGGCTGGAGGGGAAAAAAGGTGCTACATATAAGAAAAGCATGAGCCAGATGGAATTCATTTCTCTTTATGCTGCACTGGATGGAGCATAGCCGCAGATCCTTGCAGATCTTTTTTTTTTAAATTCTCTTGATCACTGCCCAACTATTTTTGGTTTTAGTTTTGATCCATGTTTGAAGTGTGTTTGTGTCATGCATGGAACTACAACCACCATACTATGTATTTGCTTGTCTGTTTAAGATAACTGTTGAGATTAATGTTTTTTGCCCCTCAAAATGTTTCTAGATTTGTCTTTAGAGAGTGAGCAAAATCTAAACTTTTTTGATTTTACCATAATATTGATGAGGTTTGTCAGTTTTTGTGATTGCTTGGCATATTTTTTACTTTGCCTGAATATTCTGATACTTTGCCTGTGAGGACAAGAAAATAATGTACTAGATAAGGCAAGAGGTGATAAGCACGTAACCTGACCTCACAAAGTGTTTCAGTGTGCATTTGCTTGGAAACAAACATGTTGCTTGTTTAATCAACGCGGGTACATTTTGTATGATTCAAATCCCACTTTCCTGAGATTGTTTGCCATATGCATCAATGCAAAGCAAAGCAAAGCTTTAAGAGATTAATATTACTATGTCGCATGACCAGGTGAAGTGAGTGGGATGTCAAAGGACCACCTTATTTATTGACCAAGGAGTCACAAGAACTAACTTCGAAGGTGAATATCCTGGCATAGAACAGCGATAGATAAATACTTTTTTTTCCCACCAAAGTGAAGTACAATCATTTCTTTTTCCTTTGATGCAACAATTCTTTAGATGGAAAATTTGACATCAGACTCATTTGACCCGGTCTCATGACATTTGAGACGCCATACAATGAAATCAGGCACTCATCAAGCTGAGGTAATGGGAAAAATCATGTGTTTTTCAACAGTGAATGAATTTTTTCCACAATTTTTTTCTTCCCAGAACCTTTGTAATCAATCAAAAAATGCATGTCAGAGTTAAATTTGCTGATAAAGATTGAGTGAAAGCCCAAAAATTGTAATTTAGTGACATGGCCTAATAAGGATTAATAAGGATTAACAAAATTGATTGATTTTCTCACTAAATTCAGCTGCAGCAACGGGTCACCTCCATCGTCTTTAATTGCTAAAATCTCAACTTCTACTTGAGGTAGAACAAAATTTTTGTCACACACAGAAAGGGAAATGAATAGTCTTCACAGTGATACCAATAACTCCACATGCCCAACATTTGAGGAGAGCCTGATTTCATTGTGTCACATCTCATTTGATTACTGATGTTCAAATGTTAAATGATCCAAATTGTGTTGCTGTGCCGGCTTGTGATACCGATTCCTACTGTGGTTGTGCTATGGCTTATATGTACTATTGAAACAATGTTCTTCTCTCCCTAGGAAAGAAATTTAAAGACGTATCTTCAACAGGTTTAAAAGCAGATTGATGACCAAACAAAAGTCAATGTTGTATATGTATAATAAAATACATGACAGTCTCCAGTAAGGAAAACATTTATATCTGCTATCCAGTCAGTGCAACTGTAGGACTGCAGAAAATGAAAAGAGAGATGTTTAAGGACTGGAAATTAGAATGGTCTCGTCAAATTTCTGTGAGTTTGAAAACAGTCAGGCTTGTTTTTTTACTAGCCGTTATACTCGAACTGCCCTTTGGTAGATGTAAGGGGTGTTTATCAGACACAATAAAGAGCGAAAAAAATAACTTTTGAACTCTGCTTGAAATTTACATCATGAAGATTTTGAAAAATTGATGGCCGAAGGAAAAGGTGCTTTTTATTCCCTATGATAATAAATTTGATCAAAAATTGTTTTGTGGCTAACTTTTCAGTTGGCAAGAAGAAAGGTGTTTTTCTTCTTTGTATTTGGTCAACACTGCTTGTGTGTGGCAAATCGAGGTAACAGGGCTGGTCAAAAACGATCCCCATTTCATTCACAACAGTAAACATGTGTATGATAGTTCAGATGAGGTCTTATCTGTTGCTAACTACTGTTCTCAGATTAACTTCCCAGCTCTATGTCAGTAAAGACATTGTTTAGAAGTTTCCTATGACAATACGAGACTTTTTACAGTGCACAGAGAATGCACAGATACAGCTAGATTTTATATGACACATTGTTACAAAAAACAATGGAGTTGAAAATTCTAGAAAAAAAAATTAGATCTGGATTGTATCAGAGCTTGTGATTTGATCAGCATGATTTTAACACCTTACATTTGTTATAGAAAGAGTTTAATTAACTGCAAAAGATGAAGCAGGAATTTCTGGATCCAACCCATGTCAAATATATGTCTATGTGTTGTGTGCAAGAAAATCTGCTTTTAAACCTTGAAGAAATCTCTTTGATGCCATGTTCATGACTTCTTTTTTTTACATGAATATTTATGTGTAGGGTGAAACTTAACTTTCATTTTGGTGAAACGTCTGCTTGTGTCAGAGATGGAATTTGTCTTCTGGAGACATATAGATTCCTTCTCTATTGTTTGAGGTTCTTTCACACATGTGAAATTGTCACAAACTTTCGTGATCAAAAGGCTTACCAAGAAAGGACATTTCAGTAGCTGTCTTACAGTGTAAAATTATTGTTAGAAGTGTTAATCACTATTGAGAATCAAAACAAAATGATCTAATGTATAATGGGGGATTCAGATTCAAGTTGTATGATTAGGAAAATGTGGAGCCAAAACATTAACTGCTTGATGAGGAAAGTTTTTTGCAACTTTTACGACTTCTTTAGTGAAATATGAGTCTAACTTCACATTTCCCTGCATGCTGCATTTTTTTTTTAAACTTACCTTTAGTAGTCATAACACAAAGGAATAAAGTGAACTATATACAGCATTTCCCATAGAACCAGAAGTTTGTGATGGTTATCATAAAATTTGAAGGGAGCAAATGATGTTCAGACTTTGTGGTATTTCAGGCACAGTGGAGAATGATATGATAAACTTTATTTGTCCTCAAAAGGAAATTTCAATTCATTCTTGATGAGGCACATAGTGCACATGCAACTTAATTCACATTCATATGCATATAGAAAAAAAAAATGTCACAAATAGAATCAGAGCAAGGCAATCAGGAAACATCACTGCTATTTGAGAAGTGTATTGTTTGCTAGCATAAAAGAATTTCTGTAACACTCTCGATTAGTTCTTACATGTAACAAACACCCACTTCTTTCAGAGTGTTTCAGTTGATTTTATAGTGGGTGCATAATGTCTTTCAGGAATGAGAGATGTGTATTGATGAAGAGCATAATTATGTGAAAGGATTGTGAAACACAGAACATACTTGTTTAACAATCATCCCAATAGAGAATGTCCCTGCTAGTAGCAGACATGCTTGTAGGTCAGGGTAATACACAAAGTGGCCAAGTGATAACCAGATTCATGCCAGATGGCAGATATTATCTTCTGCAGTTTGCCACTATCTACCTTTGCTTGTTGTTTGTTGCTTACCTTGTGACCCATAGTCACATGCACAAGTATGATTATTATCACATGTCATATCCAGTATTCAGCATTTAGAAAAATACAAAAACCACTTCAGGTGTGACAGTCTTGCATTGTCCTGTTCATGACTTTATTGCCAATTAGAAATACAAACATATTTTGAGATCACTTTTACCAACATTGTAATAGTTTTGGAAATAATAGAAAGTAAATCTATTTCACAAGCAAAAGCCTGAAATGAATATATATTACCAATATTATCAATGGCAATGATTCCATACAACATTCAAAAACATTTTATGCATTGGTCAGTAATTAAAAAAGATTCCAATTGGAAAATCCTGATGGCTGATCAGAAATTTATTCTCATTTTATATTAAGGGTATTTAAAGATAAAAGGATGACATGTAACTTGGAAATCTATTTGACCTGTTCTTCATGAGGAAAACTGTTATTTGATTGAAGATCTTACACCTAGCACTTCTAGCACTGTGTTAAAGTTAGGAAAAAGGAAACAATGTCCAGAACAGTTCATGTGGAATACTGTACACAGTTTCTTTTTGAAAATGGTGTCGGTGTAATGTTATATGTATGGAGATTGTATTTTTAATTTATAGGTCAGTGTCTGTGATAAAGGATTGGACTCATTTTTTTTATTTTAGAATACAGAAATTGTTATCATTCTGAGATAAAGCAGTTATTGAGATATTGAGATTCTGAAAATAGTTGCTGCTTTTTCATGCACCTGCAATGATTTTATTAGACAATAATAATTGGCATTTTTACAATTGTTTATAAACATTTTGAAACACATTTCTGTACATTACAAAGAAGTCAGTAAGTTTTAGAATTATAGCAATGAAGTTCTGGTCATTTTTTTTTGTTTCTGTTGTTGTTTTGTTATGTTTTATTTTATTTTTTTGAGTGATTGTTGTTTATATTATACATGAATATTTACATTATACATATTTTATACATATTACTGTGTATTGTATAGAGGAAACATTTTCAAGAGCCCTCTCAGTTCTGCTAACACTTTCATAGCTATGGTTTGGAAAATCTGCTGGTCCCAAAATGGGTTAAATTTGGAAGTCTTTTTTTTTTTTTTTTTTTTTAATTTTAGAACAAATTAAAGCTTTTGAATGTGATATCTTGTTGAGATCCAATTTTGTCATTGGATTTTTTTTTTTTTCAATGTGATGTTGCCATGGCAATCAAAGATTTCATGCGATAAAAGATTTTCAGATTTTCTGATGTCAAGATATAAAGGACTTGAAGTTGGATTGTGTTTTCTTTCAAAATGCATGTGTACGTGCACTCCTTTGTTGCAGGCTGGCATCTTCATGGATTTAGATTTGTTTTTACATGAACACTAACAGGAGATATGATGTGCATTGTTGGATAATTTTAAATCAGTCATTTTTTAGACAAATTGCAATGGTATTGCTGTACTATTGACTAAGCTTAACTACATGTATATTCACAACCTGAAAATATCGTCCTGACAACTTGTTCAACGTTTTTGCTTGAGATTTTACTAAATTGTGTTTGACTCCGAATTTTCTTTTGTTTTTTATTTTTGTGTGTTTATTTTTTAAATACGTGAAAGGCTTTGTCATAATTTATGCTAGCTGCTTTTTGTTTCTAAGTCCAAGAAAATATGTTTATTCTTTCTCTGTCATAGTATTACAGTTAGAGAATTGTTTCTTTCCTTTTTCTGTTTTTTTTCCTTTCTATTAAATCAAAATGAAAGCAACGAAATATTTGCCCCAACAGTATTTGCTTTTGATTTTGAATTTTCTAATCAAAATTATTTTTTCACCTATTGGTCTTTCTTCAACAAAAGGAAAATTTATCATACATATTTTGACTTTATAGGTGTTTAAAAAGATACAGAAAATACTAAAATGACTTCAAAACCAAAACTTTGGAAAGAATTTGGTAAATTTGAATGTTACTTGTCATTTAAAGCATTTATCTGAGTTTTGCTTATATTTGCTTTGACTGCTTGCATTTATTCAAGTTGAGAGCTTTAATTTTGCCTAAAATATTGTGTGGAATAGTCAAGCAAGGAGCATTTATTTTCATCCCTGTGGTATTACTGTCCTATCTTATCCAGCACTGGTTTACCAGCTACCCACTACAGATTTTGATGTGTAGATTGCTTAAATATATCTGATACCATAACTGCATGCTTTATTTTATCAGTATATAACTGTATAAGCATATTATGATTTTTTATATAATAACCTCCTTTGTTTTACTTATGTATGGAAAATGTTACAAAAAACTTTGTTACTTAATCATGATAACACATTTACTCATACAAAATAAAATACTTCATCACTAGGTCACTTTTGTTTGATTTGTTTCATTTCGATATTTATGTTTGTCTGAGAAAAGGGCCTAAAAATTGGCAAAGCTGATGTTTATGCTTGGAATGAAAAACAAAGGATTTTTTGGGACAAGTGACTTTTATAAAAATTGCTAATGGACTGTTTTTGAACTGTCATGTTGAATGCTCTGCTTTTTCCTCTGCGAAATTTGCTGAGAAGTTATGTGCATCTTTTTTTCTCCCTGTCTGATGTTATGAGTTTGTTTTTCTTAAGCTTTTCAATCCAAACAAAGTAGGATTGTCTCGGCTTT
>JBCEWB010648018.1:0-17625 GCA_039654565.1 Peronia peronii
TTTCCCAGGCTTGGGAATAGGCACCACGATGGCCTGCTGCCAGGATGGAGGGAACGTGCCTGTGGACCACAGCTGATAGAACAGAGTCAGAAGATAAGTCAGAGACTTCGGCGGGAGATGCTTGAGGATCCGATTGTGAATTTGATCTATGCCCGGAGCAGTGTTGCCAGCACCGGAGGCCAGACTGCAGCTCATCCATGGAGAAATGGTCGTTGTAAGGGATGGAGAAAAGGGTTGTGAAATCGATCTTCTCTTTCTCAACAGTGGGTTTGTATTTCTGGAAGGCGGCAGAGTAATTCCTAGGCATCTAATTGATCAGATTTATCAAACTAAATGAGTACAACTAAATAAAAATATTGTTTTGCTAATAGTGAGCATTATTCCAATCAATTTTTTTTCCCTGGAGATGAAAATTAGCAAATTGATCCGTAGTAATAAATCAGCTATTCTAATAATAATTTATGGCTGCTGAGGACATTCATTGTTTTCTTTCCATTTCTTTTTCGTTCACAACAATTCAACTTTCCAAATATACTAGAAATATGTATGCTGCTGCTATCCATTTACTTTCAAGTGAACCATTTTGCTACAGTTACCATTATAGTTTGTGAAAATGGTAACAGTTTAAGGACAGGAAAATACAGAATAAATATCATCAAGTAAAGACTGATCTGGCATTATAGTTTCAGTAATGTCAACAACCTAAAGTTCAGTGATCGAGAGATACATTATGTTTTTATTTTTTTCCTTATTTTTCCACCACATTTTTAAAGGCCGGCAATAGGTAACACACTGAGCACGATGAGGAAGCCGGTGGCAGCTATTGTGCTGCACTCGACATAAAAAATCTGTTATATCCATATAGTTATATAATTGGCATGTGTGAGCCAGTACAACATTGTTTTGCTGTCATTGTGTGGTGAAACTTTTTTATTTGCCTAGACTTCCTCAGCACAATACCCTCCTACTTTGTTTTTAAAACATGATGGGACAATTAGCACAAACCATTCCTCAGAAAATACCAATAAAAAAAAAATTAAAACTAGTTGATGAGTTTTTATTTTAATATTTGTGCGGGGCATCGGTTGCATTTTAGTTTCTCAATATCTCTCTGGCATAGTGGGAAAATACCCACAGAGATAAAGAGTTAAATTAATTTATCCTGAGAATATTTTTTCGACCTCTCAGTCACTCACATTCTTTTCTTTGTTGAAGACTGTGACACCATCCCTGTTGATGCAAACAGCAACTCGCATGTCTGGATTTGGAAGGATGAATCTACGTAATCTGCTCATTTTAGCTTCTGCGACACCAGTAAAAAATGCTCCCCTAAAAGTCAAGAAATATTGGTGAAATGTTAATGCACACAAAAATGAAATCCACAAACCTCTTTAAAAAAGGGGACAAAATAGTTCCACTGAACACTCGGAATCTTTGACGTTTTATTTGACACACTAGTCAAGGCTTTCTGAATTAAATGTTAGTCAATGGTAGATCATTTGACCAGCCCTATTACTTCTCTTTGCCAGACACAAAGATGTTGAACAAGCATAGTACAGAAGAATAAAATCACCTTTGCTTGAAGATACATTATGAACATTTTTTTAAAAAAATTATGACATAAAGAAAATGTTTTCTTCTTACTGTTATACAAATTTTTTGACGATCAGTCTTCTGAATGAAATGAAGTAAAGTGATTTCTTCTCCTTTTTTACACTGCTTGTTCAACAGCTCTCGTGTCTAGCAAAAGAAAGGAACAGGGCTGGTCACAACGCTCTAACATTGAGTGACAAAACATAACATCAGGAAAAGGTGTTTTCTACTAAAACATACCCATAGAAAGGATATGACCACAATAATTGCAGGTATTTCCTGTAAAGCTGAGCAATGTTGTCTTTGGTTGCTATGTGCTGGAGTTCCTCACTGGCTCGCTTGTGTGCCTCCATGAAGTAAACTTCACAAGGACTGGTGTTGGAACTGCTGCGGTTGAAGAAACTGAAGCGACTCTGGGCAAACATATGGTCTGGATAGAACTTGATCAAATTTGCCCTGAAAAAAAAAAACAACCTCTTTACATAGCAAAAATTCAGGTTCTGTGTTTTCCTCTGCATCAACTGATCCTTCATTTGTCAGATTAATATTTATATGGTTTATGCAATGTTAGTGGCCAAGTGGTTGAGTCATCGGACTCACAATCAGAAGTTCCTTGATTCAAATCCTATGGAGACAGATTTCAAAAGACAATTAACTGATCTGTGACAAAGATTTTTTTTTTTATACACTCTTTACCAACCAAATGCCCAATCCTGTCACTGGTATAAAGCTATGAATAGGAAAGCATTTCAATGATGAATCAGTTAGGTATTTTATGTAAAATCTAGTCATAAATCATCATCTGTCAACCAGCAATAACTTAAATTTTAATAAAGGTCTCTTGTTATATACTGTGAAACTGATGATAAAAAAAAGAAAGTCATCCCTGAAAAATTTTTTAGTGATCTACTTTAGCAATTAAACAATCTTTTTTTCTGAGGATGCTTTTTTTTCAAGTAACAACGTAATCAGATATAATTCTGAAAAAAAAATAAACAAACAAAATAAATTTTTACAAAAATAAATAAATGAATGAATAAAATCTAAAAACATAAACTACTGCCATTCTTCCTTTGATGGTTTGAAAGGGATAAAACTCAGTGAATCAATTAAGGAGCAATAAGTTCCTTTGAGTTTCAAGCCTGCATATAACCAAGGATCTTCATGACAGTGTAATTATTTCATCACTGATCTCTCAAACAGACATAATACACCAAGTAAAATTTCATTGACCATCCTCTGTATGCACAAAACAAGAACTGTAGTCTCACAAAGCAGCATATCGATAGCTCTGAGTCCTCATGAACTCATCTGTAATCATGTAAGTCCTTTCATGTGAATGAAATGACTACTGGCCTGATCAGTACCTGTAATCAGCTAACACATGCTGACTTGGATCATAGGACCCAAGGTGAATGAGTGCCTGAATCCCTGCTAAATAGTGATAGTCTTCCTCATAGAGAATGTAGCGTCCCTCAATCACATTGTACTTTGCTTCATGGTAGAGTAAGCACAGGATCTCCTCATTCTGGATCTAAAAAAAAAAAAAAGAAAATCATTTCTAATTACATTCTCATTTTATATCCCAACAGAAAACCACACTAATCAACAAAACATTCAACACCCATTAGAACCAACTTTCATTAAGTTTGGAGACTGAAGAAAACAGTGTTATTGTTTTTTACTTACTAGATTATTTTCCTTATCTCTCTGTGAATAAATAATTTCACTGAACTCACTACTTTGTTATCTAGACATAGCATATCTACCGCCACAAACCTTCCTGCCTGCTGGGTCACTACCTCCTTCTATTCCTGCCTATCAGCCTAACTGCCTACATACCCACCCATCTACCTGACTACCTACCTATTTCCCTTATTGTGCACCCACCCACCCATCCACCTTGTAACCTATTTAGCTATATTTTTTCCTATGTTACAAAAATTAAAAGATGTTTTCTTCTATGCCTTACATATTGCTCTTGTTCCTTTCTGTAGAAAACATCCCTCTGCATCATCAAAACAGGTTCACCTGCAAATACCATTTTTAAAAAAAAAAGACTTGATACATTTTAACAAACATTTAGTACTAATTATGTTTTATAATAAACTAAAATGCTGACCAAATATATTAAACTGAAAGGACAAAAGCACATAAAGGCGATAAACTGCAAGGTACAAATGTCACAAACTGCTTAAATAAAAAATTCATACTTCAAAAAACATCTGGCTGGTCATATATCATTAAAAAAGAGAAAAAAGGACTGAGGCCATATATATCGTAAAGGAAAATGGGTATGCTGTACTTTGGTGAGAAAATTATTTAGCTACAATTCCTCTGTGCCAAGACATTCACATCCAAAGTTAACTCCCCCAACCTCATGTCAGTAAAATCTGATTTTTGAAATAAAGCTCCTTTTGACATTTGACACTTTTCACCCTGTCGTACAATATATGTTTGTCTCATAAACAAATAGCCTTGATTATGCTTTCTTAACAAGAAGGAAGAAATCAAGACCTTATATTCACGACTGTTCCCAAGTGGTCTAATCATTCTAAACTAGTAAATGTACATCTATCAGGAATGTAAAACTGTTTTCATACAATTTTATCATGGCGACCAGGCACTGTCCTACTATACAAGACAGTTCTAAAAAATCTACTAAATCTAGGTTTTTCATGCCAGGGGAAGTTTGCATTGTTTTGAGAGAAGTTTGTCCATTTTCCCAAGATCCCAGGATGGGACTGAAAAATTATACACCTGTGGAAATTCCAGTAACTGAACAGATCCCACAGGCAATGCTATCATCGTGACCACTGAGTGTAACTGAACTTGATCTAGATCTATTTTCTAGATACAACTCGCGAATAGCAGCCTCTTACATTAGTCTTTCTAAGACCATGAGCATATTATTTGTTGTTGTCAGTATTCTGATGTGCTGATTTTCCATCAACAATTCTCATGGAACCACTCGACTGCATGTTGTCAGGTATGAGGAATTAGAACTAATCGCTACGAACTTCGAGCTCAATCTTTGAACAGCTATTGAACAGCGGTTCGACTCTTGACCGAAGCATGTGCAAAACTCTATTGTACTTCCGGTTTTGCTGTGATCGTGCCGGACATGTAATCGCAAATTATTATAAAACTGCGATTGTCTTGTGAACTCAACAAAGGTCAGCAGTTGAGTGGCCAAAAGAAGGAAAGTCAGCGATGACCAAAAAAGTCGGGAGTCCCACTAAAGTCAAAAGTTTAACATCCCTGATATACCTTAAAAACATTAAGTGGCACTTAAATGTAAAATATGAACAAGACATGGGCAGTTAGATTTCATGGCAGGAAAATGCCCCATGACTAGCAAAACAGCAAAACTTCAGCAAAAAGATCAGCATGTCATTTAGGTGAAGTGAAAGTATGAAATTCTTTTCACTTCCTTAGTTTTCTTTTACAGTCATAGATATACAGACTTTGTCCAATTCCTTGTTAACTTTTTCTTTTCTCTTCATATCAACTTTGTTAATAAAACCACAAAAACCTACATCAGGTCTTCTATGTGTGAAGGACTATCGGTAATTTCCATCAAATATTCCCAAATTTTCAGCCACTCAGTCCAAAGAAAAATCACCTACTTTCATGAATTTCCTCATTTGTGGCATCAGTATATCGAGCACATAGCTCATCCCACTTCTGTACCACCTCAAAGGGATTGTGATGTTTCTTGAGACGGAGTTCTGTTAATTAGGACAAGAAGAATAGGTACAATATTTAACACTCCATACACAGGAAATCTTGTCAGGGATCATCATCATCATTGTTTTCACCCCTCAATGTTTAGGTCACCGATAAAGAACACTTCCTCTGAATCCCAATTCTTAGACAATTTTACATTTCATTCCATGAGTAGTTTCTCCAAATCATTTCAGTCTTTGCACATTTTTTTTCCATTCTAAAAAAAAACAACAGTTAGCCACTACATAAATAAATCTAAAGGAAACCATATAAAATGGACCTACAGATAATCTCATCATTGGTGAAGAAAAAAATTATCAATCATACTCAACTTATATTAACTACACTCTAACACGGTTATTGAGAAAACGAAACTTGTGTTATTAAGAAAGAATCTTTGGGAACGGTTTTTTTGCTATGTAATTTCTATGCTTACAAAGAAATAGAACAATGGGCTGATATGAAAACTAAACTCATAACGAACGGTTTTCGTTTCCCTGATCGCACTTTTCTTTCATATTAAGCATAACCAAGACCAAGCTCAGGTACCGGACCAGTTCCCTCTGACAAACAAATTATTCTTGAGCGCATAAAGCAGGCCTACCTGTACCCGCAATGTGCTGTACTGCCCAGCAGTAAAACACAACAAGCCCCGACAAAGACATCGTCCATGAGCGAGTCAAGAATCGGCACCCGCAATGTGCTGTACTGCTCAGCAGTATGAAACTGAGGGTAAGGCCTGAGGTACAAGTTTGTAGAAATAATGCGCCTACCGTCCCCCTGTTTCACACCTCACCCGTCGCTCATGGCCCCAATCGAGTACGATGTACCATGAGAAGGTGACACCTATTACGTGTATATGTGAGGCTATTACAATTTCGTTGTTATTTATAGCCACACAACCACGATATCAGAGGATTCAGCCTATAAACCCACCCCCTAGGAGGCTGAAGGGCTCCATACACCGTAAACCGTATCAGGGGATGGCTTGGCCTTTGTCTTTTCAATCATACACTATACACACTTCCACTTCAGGCATTCGGTCAGTCAAACCAGTCGTGCTTGTCAGTGTTTCTTGTAAGCCAGTTTTGAGAAGTTGATAGGTATCCTTCAGTTTCATATTGAAAACTGTGAACTTTAAGTTGACGATAAAGTTATTTTAGATCTAGGCTGGCAATCAATGATGAATTCATCGAAACTAAACATGTTAAAACACAGGAGAACAGGTTTATTGCTGTAGTTCAAAAGGACACTGATTTGTGAAGTTGATAAAGGTTTACTGAAAAAGTTGGATATCTGCAGAAAGTATGCCATTCCAAACTCCACTTTGTCTACAATCTTGAAGAATTTGAAAAAAAAAAAAAGCAGAAAAATCACAAACAAACACCATAACAGCTACATAACCACACATTTTATATGATGTATACCTACAACAACAAGAACAACAAAAGTGAAAATGAAGTGGCCTTAAGACATACGGTGCGGACACTCTTCAATCATGGGAGGTAATTCGATAATTAAACTTGCATCCCTGTTTCACTTTAGCCTCTTCGGATACAACAAAATAGAGATAGAACGAAATGATTTCCATTCCCCACAAATTTCATTTTAACCGTGTTAGAGTGTAGTTCATGCATCAAAAAATTAGATGCTTTAAAAAAATTGCCATCCCTTCTTGTTCACCTGGCTATTTGTTACACGTCTATGTTTAACACTCACAGAAAATTTAAGGCAGCCCTAAGAAATTAAATGACAATCTTGATTTATTAAGTGAAAACAACAACTGAGAAAACATGATAATGATTATCTACAGATAAGTCTAGATACATTGATGTAGTCAATGACAATAAGTAAAGGAAATTCTGCTCTTCAAATGATGATGCATAGCCATAAATCTTCCCATTTTTTTTAAACAATAAGATATGTCTGAATAGTCTTTTTCACAAATAGAACAAAACAGAAAAAAACAACAAAAGAACAGAAGAAAAAACAAAGCTTACCAATGATTGGAGAAACAAGCCATAATGAGAATACATCTGCAGCTTCGGGGGGAAGTCCTTGCTCATGAATCACTAAATGTAGCAGAGATGAAGCCTGAGTGAGTGGGGCATCCTCTAAGGTGAAGTGGATTCCTGTTCTATCTCGCAGGAATACTACGAGATTCATCACTGATGATAGAAATTAGTTCAAGCTTCAGGAGGAATCTCAAAGAAGATGATATGATAAAGATGGCAAACTTGATGATTGTAAAATGTAATGCGTGATCTTTTGTTCAGTTATCTGCTTACTGAGGTCAAGACTTCCATAATAAGCTGCTCAAGAAACTAGATCTAGATGAACATGTACATGAATCAGGTTCTTGTAAGATTTCACTTGGATAAGCTACATGACTGATGGTCAGGTTTGGGCTTTCTTCACATTCAAACCACTTTGACATCATCCACTTTTTATGATCTTGACCAGACTGTGAGACATAATTGTCTTTGATCTCTTAGTTCTACTCAATTTCATGACTGCAAAGAAATGCACAAATTTTGAAGATAAAATCTCGAAGTTTAACATACACTATCAACAAATAACATTACATTCCAAAATGTAATTCTGACCACAATACATATATTGGGATCTTAATCTGAAATCAAACCTCAGCTTTTAAGGCTAACATTCTCACTCAATCCAAGCTATTTTTCTTGCTACACACCCTAAAACAGTCCTTTTTGCCATATTAGCAGATCTGCACCAGAATCACTAAAATATTGCTCAAATGCCATGAAAGTAACAATCAGATATATATGGTATTTGATACATCTTCAGCATGATGTTGCTGTAGTTTTGTCACAGGAGCGCTGTTTTGGTTAAAAATACTTTTCTAACTGTGCTAATACATGTCTGAGATTGGTAAAATTCATCCAATCCCACGACCAAGATATCTCGAGATATCTCCCATGACCAACACATCTGGGTTCCCAAGTTGGTTTCATTTTCTACAATGTTATTCTTGACCAATTTCCAGTGAAGTAGAAAGATGCAGAAATTTACAGCCAAGCTTCACATCATCCACAGAAAACACAGTTTTCTGTGAACTGAGTGAAGCTGATCATTGCATTGACACAAGGCTTTGCAGTTAGACCAATCAGCTGATAAGCACACTGTAAATGTATCATCACAAAAAAAACTTGGCAAATAGAGAAATCTCAGTCACCGGAAACTATGTGCTTCCCAATCCAATCACAATATCTTCGTCAGGGGATTGGATGATTCAACCCTTTCCACCCCTACATGGCGTACCACATATGGCACACTATGCTGCAAGATGTGATGTGCTGACGTAATTCATGGACGGAGTCAGAAATAGCGATAGGAATTACCAATGATCTATGCCATAAGCCACAATATAGTAAAGGCTTTTTTTGAACCTTTGAATGCTACCATAATGGCTTGAATCTGTAATTGTTTGGTTTAAACATAATAAAAAATTTTTTGACTGCTGAAGGTGACATATTTTTATGCCTTATCTTTCCCAAACACAAAGAAAAAATTCCACTCTGTATACAGCAAATTGCTTCTAACCACATGGCAAAGACAACAGAAATGAACTCGTTTGTGCCACAGTGTTGAATCAATTATGGTAGAGATAACCTCCACTAGGAGGTTGAAAGACATATTACAGAACGTAGCGTATGAATCAGTTAAAAAGACAAACACTGCTAAATGACAAGACTTACCATCTTCCAGTGGTGGAGGCGACCTGATAAGCAACTCATTACTCTCTTCATGCTCCTCCTCACCATTTTCACTTGGCATTTCTTTCTATAATAAATAATATAAAAATAATATACAAATAAATTTATTGTTTTACAAAAATGTAAAACAATGAGCTTGATATTGTAACAATTTGTTGTAATAATGTTAGACACTTATGTGCTTTCATATTATCCTCTTTTGGCAGTCACAATCTACAGGCCCACATATTTTGATGAAATCATTGCCAACAGCATCAAGATCACTACTATAGTAAATCTTAACAGGACAAAAATTTGGACTCATATGACAGTGATCTCCACCTAAGAGCCCTGTCAACGGGAGACAAAAAAAAGTAATCTCTTGAACTGATGGCTCTTACTAGGCAGACTGAAAGATTACCCAATCCATCTGACCACTGTCTTGTCTAAAACTACAATTATTTGATCCTTATCGTTAGTAGGAGATTTTTACTTATCTGTGCAAAATAGAACAGCTTACTTCACTGTGTGTGCATTTCATCTTGATCTTACTTGCTTAATAATTTCATCAATATTGCCCAGCTTCTTTCCAACATCCATAGACCCCACCTGACAGTGTCGTTGAAAACATGATATGGCTATGTTACCCTACAGATAACTGCACAAGTGACTCAAAGTTTTACGTGTTTGAAATTAGCCACACCAACTGAAATTTATAGGAAAATGATTGACTTGTCAGGAGGCTAAAGACAGATATCCAGTCATCGGTGTTGCTCCATGTGTTGTCAAACAAAGAAAAGACATCGTTACAAGCTAGTTTACGTGTAAGCTGATTATGTAGTCATCAATCCCTCATCACTCCACCTCCTCATATCCCTGTTCTTTCCACCCTTTTCCCATTGTATTGCATACTTAGCACTAGTGCTGGGCATTGCCCTGGATTATGATAAACTGGATTTTCAAGTTACCCACTTCATAATAACTGGGTCTAAACTGGATGTTATCCATTTTCACAGTGATTTGATAAACTGGATTTTTTAATTATCCAGTTCGTAATAACTGGGTCTAAACTGGATTTTATCCATTTCCTGGGCAGCAAACTGCAATCTAATTTCTAGGATTGAATTAGATGTTCTCTCGCACAGTGAGCCGCTTGAATACTTGAATACACATGACTGGTCTCGTCCGTCTGCTCACCCACTCAGTCGCAGTTTTGTGTCTGCCCCGCTTGTGCGCGGCACACACGCTTAGCCCTCCGCCCGCCCCCCTCCTCTGTTTATCACAAACCCAGGCTGGAGTGCAGCATCACGAACTGTTGTTTTATTGTTTTGGTTTTATTTATGGTCAATTTCACAACATGACCATATACTACACAGTACTAAACACTATTAAATATGCCAGTCTATACAAGGATAGTCCGACCCTTGCACCACTTTAATACATCTTGTCAAGAAAAAAAAAAACACCCTCTGATACTCATTCATTCAATGGCTTCTCTAATTTTTCTGCATGTTTTTGTTGCTTTATATTCATAGTTTGTTACAGAATAGAATCATGTCAACATCTTCAAATACCAACACATGACAAACTAGAATTAATCATGTTTCAAGCGTAGTTTGCAGTGGAGTCTGTCGTAGTTAATGAGCAAAACCAGTTCGGTACTTGAACCAGATGAAGACCCGGCAGCAAATGACGGTTCTAGATCTAGATCTAATCCCTTGGTTTTCAACTTTTTTTTTATCGAGAGCTCGATAGCTAGAGTTAACAGGTCCCAATTCCCCTGTCTGAAATCCTGCCTGCGAGGCCCTACTTGCACGAGGAGTGACACTTAATAATACAAGTAACGGTTATGGTAAGCTTTTCAACCTCCTAGCATGGTGGTTATCTCAGCTGAATACACATGTAACTGGGCCTAAACTGGATTTTATCTGTAACAGGGCAGCGACTCTCTAACTGCTTTCTAGGCTGACTTACTCTAGTACAGCGAGCTGTTTGTAAACTCCTTACTAATAATTACCCACGTCTGATCCCGTCTGCCTGCTCGCCCGCTCAGTCCCAGTCATATATCAATTTGCCTTGTCTATGCACGACGCTAGCATTACCTCGTTCCCCCCCCCCCCCCCTCCGCTCTTCACAAATGCAGGCCTTGATGCGAAGTGACTGACTATTGCATAGTGCAGCATAGTGAATTGTTGCTTCATTGTTTGGGTTTTCTTTAATTCTATTTCCTTGGAGTGTTTGGAGTTCACATGCCTTAGCATGTTCGAAGTTCCTTTATCGCTCCTGAACTCCTTGCCACAAACATTACATTTGGCTGTACCAGGAGCGGTCCTAGTCATCATGTTCCAAATGCTAGAAGCATTTTTTCTATTCATGGGCAACATTTTCATCAACCAACAAATAAAGGATAATCAATTATGCTCCAAGGTTGGTTTGCAGTAAGGTCTATTGTCGCTAGTGAGCAAAACAAGCCAGGTCGGCACTTGATCCAGTTGCAGACCTGGCACGAGAATGACAGTCCTAGATCTAGTCCAGTGGTTTTTAACTTTTCTAGCTCCATGCACCATTTCACCCCTTTTTCCAGATTGTGTAGAGAGCTCGATAGCTAACAGGTTGAGTCTACCAATGATTAGTGCCAATCTGTGGTCCCAATTCCCCATACTGAAATCCTGCCCTACTTGCACGAAGAGTACAATATATAACTGCTATAGTGACTGTGGCCCTCTCCTGTTCGCTGTGATGCAACTCCTTTGATCTTTCACACACACGCAGTAGTGTGGGCCAGAAACAAGAAGAATGTTGAAGGACTTTCTTCCCCCCCCCCCCCCCAGCTGTTTGATGTGATGCCTTTGGTCTTATACACCGACGCAGTCGTCTGGGCTAAACTTAGCACTCTCCCTCCTTCCCCATCACACTCAACGCCTTGGTAGAACAAGCGAAGAGTAGACGAGACATGGCTAGTGATCACAACCAACCACCAGCCACGCAGCAGAAGTGGATCAGGTAAAAAACCTGATAAGCAGGTTGGGAAAATGTACCTGATAAGTGGTTAGATCTACAGTAACTGATAAGCAAATCGGGTAAATGAACTGGATAAATTGGAAAATTTAATTATTTAAGTTAAGCTGAACATTGGCTTTGGTTATCCAAACTGAGATCCAGATTTCCGCCTAGCACTACTTAGTGCTGTTTATTTCCCTAAGTAAACAATCTGATGTGAAACTACACCATGAGTACACGTGTGTCTTGATCCAACGCAGGGTTCATGCGGATTTTTAATTTGGAATCAGGTTCTTAGGCAGGTAAATTATAGAGAAAAAAATTCCATTTTGCAGCAGAGATGGGCTCTTGGGCGAATCAGGCTTTTAGGTGGCAGGTTCTTAGGCAGAGATCACTGTACTAGTAAAGTCCATTTCCACATAAAATTCATAATGCATAATTTACTCTAATCAAAATGAAAACAAAGATCTTGTCAAATACTTCTACCACAGCCTGTATCTTTGAACTTTAAACTCATCCACACCTTTCTAAAAAGTAAAACTGTAGCTCTTCAGAGTTCACTAAATTATATCCATCACTCTTTGAAGCTGAAGGTTCAACTATCCATTTTCTGCAAAAGTTGTAGAACAATTCCAATCACAAATCTCAATTCCAAAAGATTCATTCATATATTATGAATTTGTATGATTTATTGAAATAATTTTTCTCAAGACAACAAATTTGCACCTGACAACATAGACAAACAGACATTATTCTGTATCAAACAAGGGTCAGATGACAATTATAGGCCTTCCAGAGCCAAGGCACTACACACTGCTTGCGAATGCACACTTCTTGAGTTCCTATAGTATCATAGAAAGCTTTGAATCTAGGCCAAGTTCCTATTTCAACCCATTTCCTTGTGATGGGAAAATGCGGCCTCATCCGTTCTAGTTTCAAGCGGTCCTATCCATCTGACACAGCAAGGAATGTGTTGTCACCCAGATTGCTATTGACTCTGAAGAACTGAGTCATATCGGACTCTGAAATGGCTCTCTCTCGCAAGATGAATGCCTCTCGCAAGACGAATGCCCACTTAGCCCAGACCTAGATCTAACAATGGCGCTGAACACATGAACAATCGAATCAATATGGTCATTCAACATCTGTGACAATTTGATGATAGGCCTACTGCCGATTTTATTCACCTGATTGCGTTCTATCTTTGCCATGTCTATGTCTTCTAAAGCACTACTGCATTATTTATGGGGAAAATATCCAAGCTGTACACAAGAAGGCCCTAGACCTTTATATCGCTGCTGTCTCTTCGAGTAAACAGTAGGTGGGTGTTTCGTGACAACAGGGAAATGGACATCTGGACGGTGCTCAGATGTTTTGGGTTCCGATACGGAAATAACCTCTTCGGTCATGCTCGGATGTTCTGGCCTAACGGCAGGCATAACGCACACAGTTGTGTATTAAATACTGACATCATTTTGATTCTCACTTGTGTAGAATTCTTGCAGTCACCCATTCCTACTTACCCCTGGCACCCATCTAAGGCCTAAACTAAAATAACTTGTCTTGTTGATCTCGATCTTGTGTCTAGATCTATCGATCTATACATTAGTCCAAAAACCGTTCAATTCACCATTTTTCTGTCGCTTCTTCAGCACCCCTTCCTCTTTCTCTCAGTCTCTTTTTCGGCGAAAAGGGTCTGCGCACAGGCTTATTTTCATGATGAAATATAACCAAGAAACAAGTGCAACATAATTATGACATCATGAAGGATATCATAATATGTTTCCAGAGGGCTCATATAAAAGAGGGGAGTGGAAACCTGTGCTTGAATCTAGTCCACGATTTCTGGTAACTATGACAGGTATGTCCGCTACTTGAAACGTCCCTAAACTTAGATTATGAATGTGATAGGACATTCCAGGAATTTTATCTCAGGTAAATAAGTGCCACGAGTCATCTGTCCAAGAATATTCTGATAGGAAGTCGGCCCTACTTTGGCAGAACGTCTTTTCCCTGAGAATGCTGTCTGGGGAAAATCGCGATTTAGTTTTGTGTCTCTTTTTCAATGCTAAAAAAATTAACATGCAGTAGGTGATCTTTTCGTATGATAGAAAGTTTATTTGAACAGTGGGGAACATGGTGAAATGTGACAAGAAACAACTCCCCCCCCCCCCAAAAAAAAAGGGGGGTGGGGAGGGGAGGGGGCGTTTATAAAAGACCGCTTGAAGTGTGAAGGGGAGCAAGATACAAGATAGTGTTGGGTCAAAGAGTTCATTTTATTAATCGATCGATTATCGATTATTTTTCATAAAATCGTGGACGGATCAACACTATTTCAACTGATAAAATAATACAAGAGAAGACAACCATGAAACAAAAACTTGCCACAGAACTTGTAGTGGAGTTGTAGATAATGGCGCGGTCTGAGAGGCCTACGCTTTCCCAGAGTAATAGTTTTAACTCTTCGTATAACCTTTAATCTTTATCTTGGTTTAATGAAGTAAGTTTTTTAACGCAAGGGTGCAAACAAGCACGTGACAAACTGTTGTTGTTGTTTTTGTTTGTTTGTTTTTTTGTTTTTATTTATATAGATAATAAATATATCATATACAATATACTTTTTGTTTGGTTGCTTGGTTGGTTTTTCTGTTTGTTTGTTTGTTTTGTTTTGTTTAATTTCGTGGCATCGAAATACAGCCCAATATCTCTAAAACTATTTGATCGACGTTTCCACACAAATCACTGTTCCACTGTTGGAATAGTTATTTCGACTACCTCAACACTAGTAACAGAGCGCCGTAGACACTTGTTGACTGACGACATCAAAGAGTGGACTGGAGATAAGAACTAATAGCACAACACAGAGTAATCTGAAGGGTCTTGGCAAACCAAACCTTAGTCACAAGGAGGACATGATAGCGGTGAAGATAGGAGGCTAGTGAAAAATGAGTTAGCACTTGGGAGTAACAGGAAAGCAGGGGGGTCCTGAGGGTGTTGTTATTATTATTAGAATTATTATTATTATTATTAAAGATAGACTATTTTAACCTTTTCCATCGAATTCGACATGTTCAAATTAGAGGAAAACAATGAAAGAATCGAAATTTTCAAACGGTTGCCATAGCAACGCAGCCGTCTTAGATTTTGGCGTCTCTAAAGTTATTAACTTTAAAATCTATCTCCTCCGCCAAATTTCAATGCAGCTTGAAGAAACTTGGTGAACATATTTAAAAAGTTACGTATTTTTAGCTCTTCGTATGTAAAAGAAAATTTTCTGGAAATTTTTGAAAATGCCATGTAATGAAATTTCAAATTTCGCTTTTTTTTTCATAGTAAAACCTATTTTTCTCTAAAAACTTACCAACCCGAATGGAACACGCATACATACTTTTTTTTTCTTGTTGTAAAAATGATCTATGTCAAATTTGATTTGAATCGCTTTAGAAACAAAAAGGTGGGTTCTGAGAAAAACGCATTTAACGTTTTTTTTTGTTGTTTTTTTTTCATTGAAAAATTGACATGGAGAAAGTTCTGATTTCAGCCTCGGAACAGTGCTTTTTGTACATACTAGCCCTGTCCCCATGACTCATATATCTTTTATTGCCTTTTCCTTGCCTTTCTCGCCATATCGTTTCTCGAATTTTGCTTCCCCCCGGCCAATCATTATAAGGGCTCATGGGTTACTTCTGGGTTTTTGGGGGCCTACATGTGCCCCCCCCTCCCCCCTCCCCCCCCCCCTCCCCGCCCTCCTGTTGTGGCATTTTGATTAAATTTTAATAACTAAATACCGGTTGACTTCTACAAAATGATGATAATGATGATGACATCGTTATTGCCCATCACTTTACTATATTAATTCAATATCAAATTCTTCAATACTGTTTTTTCTATTTTTTTTCTGATGTATTTGATTAGTTACCGGTGGACAGTCGTCTTAATTTTAAGACATTTTTGTTACATTATGATGATGATGATGATGATGATATGACGATGTTGTTGTTGTTGTTGTTGTTGTCGTTGCTAGCACATTATCATTACCATACTACTGCCGCTACAACTAGACCTACACATGTTACACGTGATGTTTGTACCCTCAGGTTTAGTGCTGTGTGCTTTCCTTATCACCATCACCTTCATCGCCACCGACGTCTTTGTCTGCAGTCTTCTCCTCTATGTCATCATCTGCTTTCGACGTATCTACAACGACGTTCTCAGCTCCTCTAGCCAGGACTTCTCTGCCGTGAGTCCCAAAATGATACTCTGG
This sequence comes from Peronia peronii, assembly GCA_039654565.1. Lineage (NCBI taxonomy): Eukaryota > Metazoa > Mollusca > Gastropoda > Systellommatophora > Onchidiidae > Peronia > Peronia peronii. The sequence goes on from JBCEWB010648018.1 coordinate 16,309, forward strand.
AAGATGTGGGGGAAAAAGAAGGGATGGAGTGAATGTGGGGGGGGGGGAGGAGGAGAAGTGGGAAGGATGGATGGATGGATGGATGAATGGATGGATGGATGGATGGATCAATGGATGGATGGATTGGTGGATAGATGGATGGATGAATGGACGAATGATGGATGGATGGATTAATGGATGGATGGATGAGTGGATAGATGGATTGATGGATGATGGATACATGGACGGATAGATGGCTGGATGGATTAATGGATGGATGGATGGATGGATGGATGACTGGATAGGTGGATAGATGGATGGGTGGAGGCATGGGTGGGTGGATGGATGGATGGATGGATGGACAAATTCATGGATGGATGAATAGACGGATGGGCAGACGGACGAACTGACGGAAGGATGACCCAGCTATCTGTGGTTGTATATTGCAGAAGTACATCAAAGGCGGTGTGCTCAGCGGATGGTTTGCCAGTGTCTGGGTCAATCTGGTGTTGTTGGACGCCCTCTTACCGTACGAGGATTTCTGCATTGAGAACCTCCCAGAAAGCGTGCACGGCCATGTTGTCTTCAGTCTCATCGTTCTGTTCGTCACTCTCATCGCTGGGGGAATGTAGGTCATTCCATTATCTTTCTCATTAGTTCACTCCTACACTCTCTCGTTCTTTTCTTACCTTATATGTTTAGCATCAGGCTCTTGTTGTTAATGATGACCATTGTTTTCTCTCTCTCTCTCTCTCTCTCTCTCTTTCTTTCTTTCTTTCTTTGTTTTTAATATAACCTGAATGGTTATCGATATTAATAATCTAGAAACCCTATCTACCTGTCTTTCTGTTAACCTATGCCACCCACCTGCCTACCTACAAGATCGCTTACTTATCATCATGCCCAAAATTTGCCATCTGATTTTCTACACTTTGTCAGTTCTGATGTCTGTGCTCTTGTCATCAAACCTTGTGCCGTCTGTCTGTTAGAGTTTTGGTTCGTCTCTCCAAATGGTTTTACTTACTTTCGCGCTCTCTCTCTCTCTCTCTCGCTCTCTCTCTCTTTCTCTCTCTCACAATGTCTGTCTGTCTGTTAGTCTGTCTTCAGTCTGTCCTGTCTATTTGTCTCTCGATATCTATATATAAATATCTACCATTTACGCAATATCTGCCTACCTAGTTCCCCACCTACATATCTATATATCTGCTTACCTACTGGAGTAGCCCCGACCAACTTATCTGTTTGTCTGCCAGCCTGCCTGTTTTCTATCTATCTATCTATCTATCTATCTATCTATCTATCTATCTATCTATCTATCTATCTATCTATCTATCTATC
>JBCEWB010648128.1:4693-17624 GCA_039654565.1 Peronia peronii
AAAATGAGAATCCTTGTTGAAATAAATAAATAAATACAACTGTACAACAACAACAACAACAACAACAACAACAACAAAAGTCTAGATGTAGATGCTGATCTTACTTTAAGTGAATATAAAGTATAAAGAATTTATCACAACAGGACAAGGCTGCCGTTTAATGAAAATTATAAATTATTACAACAAAAATATTTCCATCATTTTCTAATAAAGAGGAACGCTCTCAACATCATTAGTATTAAGAGATGTTCAATTGCAGAACAGTGACCATGATTCTGCGAAAGTTGTAAATTTTTTTATAACGGGATGGATGGATGAAATGGACTGATCGATGGATAGATGGATGGATGGATGGATGGATGGGTGAGTGGATACATGACTGGATGTATACATGAATGGATGTTTGGCGTATGTTATTGCTCGTGCGGAGATGATATGTTTGCAGAGTACTGTAAATTTACTTTCCGTCTATGCTCCCTGTCTATCATGTCATGGTTCTCTGTTCCTAATGATGTCATGCCCATAAGATAAGTACAGAATGTCCCCTTCGTTTTTTTGTGTTTGTTCAGTAGTTGTGAGTTGGTTTATTTTTGGCTTAGAGAGCGTGCCTCACTATCTGTAATATCCCAGGCAGAATCGGTAGGATGTAGCCACAGAGTATTGATTCAGTATGGAAGGAGTTGTACTATCGCTACAAGTAATGGTTACTATGACTATCTGACAAGCTTAAAAAAGAAAGAAAGAAAGAAAGAAAAATAAGAAAGAGGGAAAGAAAGAAAGAACAAATAAAAAGAAAGAAAGAAATATAGGAAGGAAGAAAGAAATGAAGAAAGTATCCGAATCTTGGCCGAGAAAACAACAGGAAGTGCTTAATTAATAAATATAACCCCTCGGCACATGTGGAAAAGCTAGCCGAAAATTTGAATCGCTAGTGTTTTCACACATGTCAATTACAAAGCAGTACAGCCAATCCTGGCCGGGTTCCTTTTTCTTCATTTCTTGAGTTTTTTCTATGTATGCCGTGCTGCTGTCCAGGGCTCAGTACTGCCAATAATACTATGACCTCTGTCATGGACGGAATACTGAATGCAATATAAGATGCAGTGTTTCTTGGATTAATTCCTTAATGTATTTTTGGAATAGAATTCCGCTCTAACTGTTTTCTGATACAGGATGCTGCGAAGGTAATCAGCTAAGACCGAAGAAAGTGGAACTGAGGTTCTGTGCTCCTCATGGAGTGATGAGGAATGACAAACGAATTTTGATTGTAGAGACATATTTCTCATGATGTGGGGAAAAAGCCACACAATACCGTGCTTGACATTTTTCATTCATCCATCCATCCATCCATCCATCCATCCATCCATCCATCCACATCCATCCATCCATTCATTCATCCATCCATTTATCCATCCATGCATCCATCCATGCATCCGTCCATCCATCCATCTATCCATCTATCCATCCATCTGATCATTCGACCGTTCGCCCAGCCATCCAAATATCCATCGAAATATCCATCCATCCAAATACCCATCCATCCATCCATCAGTCCATCCATCTATCCATCCATTCATCCACCACCACCCATCCATCCATCCCAACTTCAGGGAGTTAACATGAACAAAATGATCATGAAATCGCTCTACTCATAGGTGAACGTTCAGTGTGTTAGCACTGGAGCGCCCACTGTAACTTGACTGCTCTAGTAAATCCGTTTGGTCAACGTGCGTGTGGCTAACAACGCGGGCATTTGGACAGTGTACCAAAAGACTTAATCTCCTTTCAGTTCAAAGAAAGAAAGTTTATCTCCGTCGGCGGGGCAAGCTGACCCTCCCTAAAAGCAAACACTATCATCGCCTTTGCAGCAGGGAGTGGAAGGATACCTTTGGCATGCAGTTACATCATAACTGAAACTGTATAGATCTGTAGAGATATGACAACTTTCATTCACGACCTCCCCCCCCCCCCCCCTCACAAAACTATGTTATATATAAGAGAGGGGGAAAGAACATGTTAAACATCGAGTTGTGGAATCGATCTAAGGCTTCTGATCTTTTGGGAAGAAGGCAGGGAGGGGGGAAGGAGGCAAGAACGGGCTGGGTGGAAGGGGGAGAGGGAGTGGGGAGGGGGGGGGGGGACTATCGTCGTCTGCGCAGGAAATGAAAATGTAATACAAATTTGGCGTGGATAGTTGAATGGATTTGATATTTTGATCAGCTTTTTAACGTGTAAATATTCCCACCGTGTTCAACACAATATAGCCGCTATCGTGCTGAAGTGTCGTTAGATCCCAACACAAACAAACAAACAAACAAACATCATAGCATCCATGTAAGTGTTAGTTTCATTTTCTCTCAAAACCCAGTACAGGGCAGTACACAGGATTATGTTATATTATTATCATTATAAAGCTATAGAAGAAATCAAAGCTTCAAGGCATTTACACTGCAATGAATGAAAGTGACTGTTCTTATCCAAACGATTTCAGGGGAGTCTTGTTTACCATTTTAGAAATTGCCATAATGAGAGACGGTATACTTGAGGGGTGTTCATCATAATGAAATAAACATGCAATCGAATCACATCAAAAATTTAACATGTTGAAACATATTAACTGTGATGGTGATGATGATGATACTCTGAGAGAATCAAAGACCCTACAAAATCTGGCGACTGCGATATTTTCATTAACCCTAAATGAGTCCTAGAGACGCTCTACATACCAGCATACATGCCAGTGTTTCTTTTCTGATACTCTCATCCGGATTTCACAGAAACGATAGTTTAAGCCCAAAGGCTATATAAGGTCAATAGCTCCTTACTACATGGTCTATTTTTTTGCACAGTTACAGACAGCAAAATATTATGAAATAATCTTTGACCACATTGAATCGAGATAATCTCCACTAGGAGGTTGAAAGACGTATTACAGAACATAACCACACTGAAACTTTTGGGCTTAACTTAAGCTTATTTGATCTTGCATTATAATTTAGTTTGTTGTTGTTTATTTTGAAATGTTGAGTCAATTGTCGATTAACGGGCTGTCTTAAGAACTCAAGACATTTCTACGAATTGATGCTGCTGCTGATGATGATGATAGTGTTTTTATCTCTGTTGCATTGATGAAGAGCCAAAAGGGTCCGAAAATTTGGCCAGTGCTATCAGTTCATTCAATTTTTAACATATCGAATTGTTTGTTTCTTAGAGTGTATTGAGCTAGTTGCCGGGACACAACCCGTCTCAAATTTTAAGACATTTTTACAAAATGATGATGATGGTGACTTAGGAATCATGTGGGTTCAAAAATATGGCGCTTCCAGTTTTTTCCAAAATTTTAACGTGTGAACTCTCCAGATTTGTTCTTTGTTTACTTTAATGTAGCCTGTTTCTAATTGGGAATCGACGTCTTGAATTTCAAAACATTTATTGATGATAAATCATGATGATGATGACTGGGGCCGGGAAGTGGAAAGGGGGTGGGGAAATGGGTAGAAGGGGTGGGGTGGGGGGGGGGGGAGAGAGAGAATGGTACGTGTGGGTTGCCCCGATGAAGAGCCAAAAGAACTCAAAAATTTGACCAGTACCATCACTTCATTCAGTTTTTAATACATCCAGTTCTACAGATTGTCGTTTGTTTGTTTGTTTGTTGTTGTTTGTTGTTGTTCTTGTTGTTGTTGTTGCTGTTCTTGTTAAGTGAATTAAGTTAGTTGCCTGTAGAAGCCCGTCTTAAATTTTAAGGCATTTCTGTAAAAAGACGATTATGTCGGTAGGCAATACCCTATTTACATTTTATATGTTTTCATTGCTGCCCCGACGAAGAGCCAAGCGGGCTCGAAAATTTGGCTAGCGTTATTAATTCATTTTATTAACTCAATTCAAAATTCTTCATATTGATTTTCAACTTTTTTAGTGTAATTGTTTGTTGCCGGTGGACAGTCGTCTTAATTTTAAGACATTTTTCGTAAAATGGTGGTAGGCCTAATGATGATATCTTTTATTATGAATCATTGTCCACATTCATCATTAAGCCCTGATTTAGACAGCAGTGTAAGACAATCTTAGCTAAGCAATTCTCCCTGTGTACTTGAAAATGAAAATCGGACAGTTGCTTCACTGTATAGCAAAGAGATCCCAGCCTATCTCGGCGTAATTGAAAGTGACAACCACAAGCGGCTTTACTTCAAGTCCCGCTGTCTGTCCAGAAGTCAGCTCGGCTCTTTGGTTTGTGTCAACACCGCTCGCTGTCAACCCATGTGGCAAGATTAGAATCCAAACTAAGCTGATATCAGACTGTGATGGGAAAGACAGCACTAGCCACAAACGGTTCTATCTCGGAATCAAGGGTTACAGAACACAGAGAACGAACAATGCCCGAGAACGAGATTCAAGAGAAAAAAAAAAGGGGGGGGGGAGGGGAGGGAGGGTGGACTCTATACCGTCATATTAATGAAACTAATAAAATCTGTAAGCAAAACTTAAAACTCACAGCTGATCAGAATTCAAATTTCAGGACTCATGTTACGTCACCTACAGATCTATATAGTTTCTTTCGATACCTACCCAGTAATCTTAATCTTAAATACATTTTAAATGACATATCACCGACATAGTGTAAATGATGGGAAAAATTACTATATGGATGATAATATGTCACCCAAAAAAGAATCTCTACCCAATACAGACGATCAATCACCCAAATAAACAGTTCCAATCATTCAATAAACACTGAATTGATTATTGCCAGCATGGCAAAGATTGGGATTCCGTTGATACTTCTGTGCTTCACTTGACGTTCAAAAGATGGCTGCCATGCATGCATCCTCTTCATACGAGTAGATAAGATAAGATAGATAAACTTTGTCCTCAAAATGAAATTCTATTTACAGTTGATGAGACAAAGTATTTATGTAATATACATTCATACTTATAGCCACAGAGACAGACAAATATACAAGAACAAGAACAAGACAGACTCAAGAAACTTTGTCTCAACTTGATAGGTGTATAGTCAACACCGGCAATCACTGACCATGATATGTTTTTTAATAACTTACAGACGCCAGAATGGGACAGAACAGAAGAAGCATGAATGTGGTAACAAGCAGCCTTACCTCCGAAATATCCATGCCTTTATCCCTGATGTGAACCTGACCCACATCTACTTCAGCAGAAACTTTCTTGGCTGACGACGGCGAAATAATGGTATCCGATACTCCGTTATTGTTTAGATTGCGCGAGGCCACGTTGGAGTGGGGCAAGACTTGGAAGAGGCACATCAGGTAGGTCATCACTGATTTCTTGTCTGGTACGTCCACGTTCATATCTGAAAAAAAAAGAAGTTAACCCTTTGGTCAGCATTCCAAAAATTAGTGCAACTAATACTTCATTCTTAAAACAAGGCAAAACTTGATGTTAAACTTAGAAACAAATTTCGCTCATATGCAACTTTATCACGCGAGAGTTAGTCGATTACAAAAATAAAACAAAAGAGAGCTTGATTACGAAATTAAACGCAGACGCATACAGTGTATATTTATGAAGGAAAGCTGGTAATTATCTTTACGATGGACATGCATAATAACATTTAAAAAATAATACTATACATTTTGACCAATATTGTGTCAGACCCAGTCACTTCCGTATTTCAGTGTCTGCCTGACTGAACTCATGTAGAAAATCGGAACAATAGGCTGAATGTGAAATGTTCTTACTGGGACATAACGTACTGGAACTATTATAACTGGTACTCTCAGACAAACAGACAAGAATCAGTGAGGACATCTTAACAGTCAATTTGTCAACTTTAGGAAGGGAAATAACCACTTTATACTACGTGCAATAAAAATGGATTATCTTCCGTTTTCAGCATTTATCACAACTGGTGGAGTGTAATGATGATCATGTTATCGCTAAGGACAAGGCCATAATTCAGTAAATAAATGTGTAACTGAAAAAGGAGGTTCTACGATATTAATTTTTCTTTTCTTATCATTTGTTTGTTTGTTTGTCTGTTTGTTTGTCCGTTTCTTTTGTTCTAGTGTTCACCTTCAGTACAGCTTATAACAACATTCCATTGTTAACAAGTTAGCGTTACCGTTACTACAAGTATCACAATAACGATGTATACTTTCATACTCACTTTAATAAACGCAGGACTCCATAACTACGTTTCCCTACTGATATTGATTACGTTGTGTTTGTCACTGTCAGCAGATAAGTTGATATGCAGTAAAGCTGCATATTTGTATACTTCAAAACATTCACTGACATTTCTCAGGTATCTGTCAACTATCTAGATTGTAAAAGTGATTTGACGTCTGTGCTATAGATTCAGACAGAATTGACATTTTACCTTCAGCATCCAGCAGTTTGTCAATACCCAGTTTCTCATGGGCTATATGGAAGGCATGGTTGAGATTAAACAGGCTATCTTTGCCCAGCAGATGCTTGTAATTGAACAAATCAGGTCTGTGAAGAGAATATAAAGGCATCATATTTTCTCACACTAAAATAAACTAAAACAAGAGACGTTCTACGAAGAATCCTGAGGACTCCTTAACATTTATTATACATGTATCTCACACTACACACTCGCATTTTATCCTTTAGTTTTGTCGACCTCATAGAATAGGGAAGATTTGGTTTTTGTCTTTTTATTTCTTAATGGTAAAGTATTCCTTCTTGCATATTCTCTGAGGCCTAAGCAGATGTTTCAGTAGGATACCTAAAATCTGATATGTCGAGAAATTGAGACAGTCTTGTCAAATCAAGAGAAAATTCCAGCTTGGCGAAAGTAATCCTGCAAGAAACAGTGGACAGCCAAAGAAGGCTAGGCAGAACTCCAAAACGATGACCTTGCAACATCTTAGAGTACACGGGCCCAGAATTCTTACTGTCACAAAGGGCAGCAGGGGAACCGTGACAACTGCCGGAGTTTTAATGAGTATGAACGCCACTGGTGGATTGCCAAGGATAGAAAGGAAGGAAGCTCGGCAGGGGAAGACAAGGCTGGACACAATCCACGAAGAACCTTCAACACTTTGCGTGCCAAGGACAAGACAAATAGTTTGTGAAATGTGCAGAGCCGCTGCTAGAAATGGCAATATCTGTTTCAGAGACTTCCATATTAACTTCTGTCTGTCACGATAAAGCGTTAGGACCTTCCCTATCCATAGTGTTTTTAACTGAAGTTTACTCACAAAATGAAAAGTCGCTTGATGTGTCTCAATGTCCTGGCAGGAAAAGTATTAAAGGGACCATAAGTCACAGACAAACATTTACATTTAAACCTAGATGCAGAGTAAGAAATTATGGTACGCATCCGGCATGTTAAGTTTGGGTAAAAAGACACTGTTTCATAATAGGCTTAACTTTCTATTACTTTAGAAAACGTAGAAGATAAATCGAATAAACATGTTTTGTTATTTATAATTCATAACAAATATAAACAAATATTATTATATATGGCATATCTATTATAATCATTCCTTTGATCTAGCGTCAATTTACCTGTAGTGATGTAGAAGGGCATTGAAAGCCAGCCCATCCTTCCAACTAGTAGTGAAATTGACAATATCCACCTTTTCATATCTGCCGAAGACAATAAAAAATAATGAGACAAATAATATTTTATTTATATAAGATGTCCCTAACCCTGATCGAATCCATTTGAAATCGTGAGTAATGAACTCATTAGGCCCTCCCGCTTCAAATTTTTCTTGTTCTAGAATTTTACAATTACATATCCATAATGTTCCCTTGATTTGTAGTTGTCAAAATTTCAGATACCTACAAGACATATTTAATTAACTGATTCTAAGGGTTTTCCCTGTTAAGGTGCACAACTCATAGAAGAATGAATGATATAAGAATGATATTTTAGTCGCGTTCCCATATTGGAGATAAATATATGTCACAGGAAGGTACTGATAACTTGAGCTTGTAATGTGTGCTTTTAATGAGGTCAAGTATCAATAATGATAAAGAAACAAGCAATTTACAAACAATAATATAATAATAATAATAATAATAATAAAGAGCTACATCTGAAAAGACTGGGCTGCGGAAAGAAACGTTATGTTTTATTTCTCCACGATAGTGACATTATTTAACTATCCTAATGCCAATTAATTCGATCACCAAATTCTCAGGGTGTAATGAAGATGAGCATTATTGTTATTATTGCCATCCTAAAGAACTTTGTTTTTTTTTTTTAACTTCTCTTCTCTATAAATCTTAACTATCAAATTTTGTACCCATACTACCAGAAAGATGATCATCCTTTCCACCACCAGCACAGTGAAAGGCGATCCGCCCATGTAAAAGCTGGATTGATCTTAAGTTTGAGAGCGCACACAACTTACCCTTGTGTGGACAGCTGGCACCAGCTGAGTAAAGTTCTCTCCAAGTTCGTTTGACCCAGATCCTCCATGACGTTCTTCATAACATCTTTCACCTGAAACACGATAGGACCACATGGTGAAATTAGTGAACAGGGGAATTTGACTTACAGTTTAGTAACGTGGACGAAACAAACTGCTAACGCTGATGCATTGACTGGTAAAACTTGTGTTATACGTTAAGTGTCTTTTGTTTTATCAATCTACTTCCTGTGGGACAAGACAAAAGTAGATAAGCTCAGACGCTCTTAGACGGTTGTTGAGTTTGAGATCAGTTTATTCACTGATATTGTCCTCCCATCTTTTTCATTTTCTTCCTCTTTTCCGTTTCACTGTTCTCTTACAACGGTTTTAAGAAGTCCTGTTGATCTTCACTGATACATGACCATACCATCTACTGTCAACAAATTAAAGATATGGTTGGGATTTGCATGATTTGACCAAACGCTGGGACCCAAGCTGAAAATTCTTTGCCATTTACGCTGTTTAATCAAACGCTGGAACCAAGCCTGAATATTCCTTGCCATTTACCTTGTTTGATCACACGCTGGAACTCAGCGTGCCTACTCTACCTGTGGCGCCAACAAGGAACACTGGGAGATGTTTCCAGTACAATTCTCAACATTTATGCCGCGGTTATGGCAGTTTCTAGCCAAGAAGCTGATTAAAATCGCATTAAATCTACAAGCTGCTAAAATGGGTATCTTTTTTAGTGTACCACGAAGAAAACCGCCCATTTTAAATTGATTCTATACTTGAAATTTGGTATATTCATTAACTTTGGCACACTGAAAAAACAGTAGTCTTTAATTATATAACACCATAAAACATGGATGCTTTTTCTCGTGATTCTGCTGCCTTACAAACTGGGGAGCTAATTAAGTTAACACAATGAAAACAATAAAGTGCAGGTATTTAGTTCGTTACCATTAAACAAAGAGGCGGAGTTTCACAGTATATCAATTAGAATGTCTCTTATCCCAGAATCTCTTCCAACGCCTGCTGGAAATATTTGAAACATCAGTTTCGTGATTTTCACAAGTCTATGCTAACACTCAAAGGCCATAACAAGCACTGACTTTAACCCAGCATTTCAGTAAATTCCCGTTTACACTGACACAATGCAAACATCACCTGGTTCACCAGTTACAGGAACAAGGATCCAACGTACAACTGACTATTCTATTTTGGAACATTAATTCTAAACGAGTTCCTTAAATTTACTGGCACTTTTACCAACATCCTGTATCACATCAACCCTAGTAGTATGCAGGTTTATATCTGAATGTTTCCCCTTCCTTCGCCTTTCCCTCCTCTCCCATCCAACTTCGTTAATTCTTGCTGTCAGTGAAATCGTCGAAATTAAAACAAGCACAGTGAAACAGTTATGGTTCTGAAGATAATTGATAAAATTACTGTTATATTAGAATGCAAAATTAAATCTTATAAATCTTACAACCACGGAAAGTTATTCGAACCAATAATATGATATATTGCGGAAAGTGTAAAAATATTAGTAATTTCAGTCACCAAAGGCACCGCAAGGGCAGGAAAGGGCAGTTAATCTAATTGCCATTACGGCACCACAGAAGAACACAGGCTGCTTTAACCGTCTGCATAGGCACAAAGAGTAGTATCAGTGGTAGCATAAAGACCCAGCATTGAAACCTTTCGGACTCTTGACACTAAGACCTCTAGAGTAAAGCAAACATTTATTGCATATTACTTTCTGATTCTCCCTCTCACTTTCTTTCTCTCTCTCTCCTCTCTCTCTCTCTCTCTCTCTCTAACTCTAGAGAGCACCCAGTCACTCTGTCTCTGACTCCCTCTGCTATGAAATACCTAAAAGTAACAAGGACGGCCTACCTGCCAATGTAGAATGATACTCCATACCAGCCCAAGCGTCAGCTTAGGATTGCCGTCCACGATATCATTGCTACTGATGTTTACCAACTTGATCTGTGGAGAAAACAAGCACCGTGAGAACATCTCATTATGCAGAAATATAGAAAACTAGAAATATACATTAAAAAGAGTTTGCATAACAATGTTTCACCATTTTATTGCGAGGATTTTGTGACGAAATCATGACTGTCGTGACAGAGAGAACTCCAGACATATCTTTAATCCTATACAGCTCAGTGTTTCACATAATATGAGTGTTTGCCATACAGAGATTAGTTAGTGAAACTTGCAATGGTCAGATTTCTCATCACGACATTTTATTCACTTTAATGATTTGTCTAATTCATATTTTGAAATCGATGAACATTCAGAATTAAGGCGATAGACCTTCCTCTAACAGCATCTTCACACATTATCTTGGCTATGCACAGTTAAGACAGTTACAGATGCGACCAAGCAGTAAACAGCGGTGTTCTATAGGGAGGGTGTAGTCCACGAAATCATTAATTCTGATATTTATCAACTTCTCCATGGAGAAAACAGACAGGCAAGAAACTGAGGGAATATTTGGTTATGCAGGAACTGGAGATACACCCTATAGGAGAAATAAAAGTGCGAGCCCATAGCTGATAGCAATGTTTAAACCTTTTATGGAAATGATCGTATTATGAAATCCTTATTTCTGTTGACTACGAATTTGATACGTGGAGTGAACAGACATGACGACATCAATGGAATGTAAGAACTGCCACCTTTCATCACAGAAAAAAAGAGTGGTAACTAATTACTTTAACAATTTCCTGACATGACGTATATATGACGTCAGTACAACTGATAGTTCTCAGTTGAACATAATAAAGGAGACAGACGAACATTTTATCACAGGCAATAATCAGGCATACCACTGCAAGAATAAGACATGTCTAACTGATAGTTATGGGCGTCAGAACGGCAACTGCGGTATTGCACGCATTGCTTTCATATCTACATGACAGTTAAATGTGTGAGTGCCACTAACCAACTCTTTAAGAGACTCAAAGATAAACGAAACACAAAACAACGAACTGAAGCATAAACCTATGAGTTCCGCTGCTTTCTTGTTCTTTGAGTTTCCTTCTTCTTCTTCTTCTTGTTTTTTTTTTTTTTTTCTTATTGACGAAGGCAGACAGAAAAAGAATTTCCTTTGTTTAATAACAATGTTTGACAATGTTTATTTTATTATTTTAATTCCAGATTCCTAACAGACAGTATGCATTTGACTTACTACACTGTCGTACACTATATTATTATTACGTTCTTGACATTGCACAGGAGGAACGAAATAAAACACACACACACACACACACACACACACACACACACACACATTGTGACTCCAATGCCATAAACAGTTAAAAACAAAATAAGGATAATGAATATGAACTATACTGAATTAGCATGATACATCTTGCTCAAAGCCAGTTTAAATTCTTGCATACGGTTTTATTTTTCGGGAGATTCAAAGACATTGTTACATTTCAAATAAGGGAAACTGACCAGCAACTCTCGTATAGGACACGAAAAAATCGAGTGAGCATTTCTTTGTATTGTTGTTGTGTCACACAGGTAACATAGAAAGAGAAGGGAAAGAAAGAAAGAGAGAGAGAAAGAGAGAGGGAAAGAGAGAGAAAGGGAGAGAAAGAGATAGAAAGAGTGAAAATTAGATTTATGGCCAAAGGATTATTATCAGAAATTCATTCCACTTTAACATACAGAAAGACGTAACGCAAATTCACCTGATACCACAGAAGGAGCAAATAATACAGTCGGGTGCTGAGAAAAAGTATGCGGCCATTTGCTTAGGAATGTCTACAAACAGGCTAGCTTAGCCGCTCTAACGCATGCTTCGTCTTCCTTCCATACACAAAACCAAAGGCAAAACTAAACCGTCCTTACAACAAAACAAATTCCGAAAACAAACTACATCGACATTCAGCTGAAAACTGTTGTTTTGTTTCCCCTCAGTATACAAAAGGAAACAATTTTGGTATGTCTTAGTTTTCTTAGTATGAAAGTGACATCGACAGTTCAGCCCACCGTGTTTGCCGTTTCTAAGTATTTTGTTGTCTATGTCAAAGTACGCACTGCATAGACAACTACGGAGCACAGCCCATAAACGGGCATTGTGTGTTTGAAAATGAGTCAACCCCAACTTCAGTCTGTAAGCGTGAGTCAGTTTATATGATTTAAGGAATCGTTTCATTAACAGCATATAAGACTGGCCGCAACATAATTTGAGAAAAACGCCCTTGTGAATGTTCCTAATCTGGAACCTGAGACTTACAAGTTTCGACAGACTATTTACACCGGATTTATTTTTCTCCATGGAAATAATGTTTAATAATTTTCATGAACATTATTTCGAAAACATTCTGTCAAGTTGAGCATATTTTAACTTACTGGCTGCCCGTATTCTCTCGCTTTCCACAAATTCTGTATATTTATTACATATTTCGGTTTCGTCAAAACAGAACAAAACAAAACAAAACAAAAATCAGAGATCAGGTTTTTGTTGTGGGGGGGGGGGGGGGGGGGGGGGGGGGGGGGGGGGGGGGGGGGGGGGGGGGGGGGGGGGGGGGGGG